>UZAF01017608.1:18842-33146 GCA_900617895.1 Haemonchus placei
TCTCTAACCGACGTTCTTTCACTGTGAAACTCGTCCCAACCCCTTTCCAGCTCTTTTTTTGGCCCTTTTTAATTCTTTTTGTTCATCGTTTTTTGAGCTTTTTTCGTTGTTATCGCTTTATTCTAGAGTAGTTCTATCAATTCCCGTCAGAAAAGGGTACCCTAACTTTTTTGTGATAGGTGCCTTTAATAAACTTGGGTGGAGTTCAAGACAGTCAACATTAGCGTAACGAGCTGTACAAGCTCTGTTCTCGATATCAAGTCTCAGGCTGCTCAGAATACAAGAATATTTCAGATTTTCCAAATTAGGTGGGTCCGTAGCGTGTGCATGACAAGCGATGGTGCAGTTGGTTTCGAAGAATATCTCAATTTTCCGAAATAAACCATGTTCGACTTTCTTGCAATCTTGGCACGATATATAGTGAAGATCAATCCTCTTCAAACCTCTCAAGATTGGACACTTCAATTGGCTGCCTCGCCTTCGTCAGGAACTGGAATAGTGCAAAGCATATGTGTGGCATTTCGCCCTAATGCCTCATCAAAAACTCCAAGAAATGTTCAAGTAGACCAGAAAACGCTCAGAGGTATCGATCGAATGAGGCATGGATGCTCACCTTGAAGTCCGTCGCTAAGACAGGAGGGCGACTATTCTCCTACTAACTGTTGTTTAATATAACCAGTAACACCTCCCACTGACCTCATCGTAGATTAAAGGTTACACAGGTCAGGGAAGAGTGCGAGATCACGCGTTATGGCTACAGACTCCTCCTTTCTGTTCCTTCCTTCACAGAAATGGATTGCTGATCGAAATTCCGTGATCTGACCTCATCAAAAGGCTTACTTGACGATGAAAATAGATTCTATGACTTCCAACTCCAACTAGGACAGACATGTGGCTTCAACATATGCCATATGGAGCGATGACGTACTAAAAAACGGCCTGAATAGGGCGATAAGGCGCAATAAGGACTCAAAGACTGCCCCGTAACAAACTCAAAGCCCAGCATGTCTTACCGGTGTTTTGGAGGCCCTACCTTCGCAAAACTTGGAGGTTCTCTCGCTTTTTTCTCCGCCGATGCACTATTCTCCATCAACTCGCCTTTTTTCGAAATAAAGCAGTGTAAAAGTAAAACTGATAATAAGTAATAATAAAAGCTTATAAAGCTGAAAAACATTTAAACTGAGTTTCATCAAGACAAAGAGGTTTCAAAAACTTAATTCATAAAAACTTCATAAGAAAACTATCCCGGTCTATCGGACGACAAAAAGCATGGTGGCCCCGAGTAATTGTTATCTGGAAAATTTTCAGAACGTGCAGGGAATTACCTCGATGAAGATTTGTTCATTTACCAATTGCCAATGAAATAATGTAACTTCAAAAATCGATTTTAGGTTTCTGTAATAGGCATATTCTGTAATCTCCTCGCGTTCACTGTGATGGTCCGTCATGAGGTGTTCAGAAATTCCTTTGGGAGATTGGCTGCATGCTATACATTTTCAAATATAGGAGTGCTAATAATTTTCATGGTTTGGGCCACTCCTTGGACTATATGGTGAGTTTTATGCAGACACATGCTTTCCGTATTATATTTTGAAACAACGAATTTTATGTGTCGTTACTTATTAAATCCATATGCCCACAGATGAAAGTGCATGTTTGGTTATATTGTTGTTGTTTGTTGTTACCAATTGTTTTTAGTTATACTTCCAGGGCCGTTCCAAGCAGCTTACACTACCTCAATCTGAGGATGGGTTCACTATCGATGTGCTTTTTTCAAGTGGCTCTACATTGTCACTTGTTAATCTCGATTAACAGGTTCCCGTTTTTTAAGTATTCTCTTTCTGAGTAACAGTAACACCTAGGAAAGTAAGACAGTATCAAAGGAATAAGGTATGATCCCGGAAATAAACAAGTTTATCGAAGGCAATGAGGAAAAAAGGAAGGAAATTCGTAACACGAAGGCCGACTGATATGCCTTCGCATCGCCCTGCCGCTAGCAGCAAGAGCGCGTTTCACCCAATTTNTCGCTCCAATACCCTCAACTGTTTGGAGCGGTTAGGGAACTGTACGTAAATCTTAGGTAGTGTAGTTGAAGCAGAAACGTTATGTCGTTTCAATATTCTTTCATCTTATTATTGTCGGTCAGATCCGTTTAATAGTAACTTCTGAGCAGGTTCATTGCGATCACATTCCCGTTATGTTACCGGAAGATGTTCACTCTATATGCTACAAATGTTGTTATTACCTTCATTGCTGCTACAAGCATTCTGTATTCAAGCGTATATTTCATAGGTAGCCCTACTTAAAAGCATTTCGGTTCTTCGAAATAGTTCTGAATGTGTTTCTAGATGGCTGTGATTTCTTCTACACATATTCTCCATCAGGTTGGATATACGGTAGTGAACTGTGCACTCAATTTCTGGCACTCTATGTCGATTACTATTACAACTCTTTCATATTCTTTGTGTCCATTGCTTTGGATATAATCACTGTAGTACAGCTACGATCACGACGACGGGTACGACATTGTGTTGCAGTATTAGGCGAGAATATAACTATAATCAGTGAACCAAGGAAGAAAACTTTCGTTTGCTGTGAAGTCTACCATCCATGGAGTCATGAAATCAGTCGATAAGGCATCTTTCCCCGACAACTCTTTTCATAAAACTCTCCATGAGAGCACAACTGGGGATGACGCTAATTTTGCTGATTATCGAATAGAACCGAATATCAGCCCGAGGGATGACCATATGTGATCTGTCCAGGTCAAAAATGGTCTAGGAGCGACTTCTCGGTTTCCTTAAGCCTCTCGGCGCCGCTGAAGGAAGGACTTGTCAAGCAGCTCATTAGTGGGCTTCGATCTCTATTGCGCATTATCACATAGGTGAAATTTAGAGCTGTTTGCCTGAGTTCTTCGAAGCTTTCACAAAGTTGCGATTATTTGGTTTTGATGACTGCATCTCAATCACTCCGTGTTACATCGAAATATGCTTCACCAAACTTGACCAAACGTCACCAAGTGCTGTCACAGTGAGAGAGTGATTAATGATATCGTCGGCTACCATGGGCAGCTGCATCGCTATTTGTTTCTTCAACTTGACTACAAACACCAGTGACTACGGTTGTGGTTGAAGGGTTGAAAGGATCGCGAACTGGAGAATAATGTCCCCATAACAGATAGACTCATTAGGCAGCATATTAATTGCAGCTCTCTTTTAGAAGGTGCTGGCTCGTCAACAAAAGATGAACGGCATGCAAGCCCGACATGATGCAAAGATGGAAAGAAGAGAGCTGAGATTTCTGGCACAGGTAAGTGTTACGAGTGGACGCGGAACAGTGGAGCCAGTGCGTGCATTTCCCCTAGGTGCATTACCTTCTATTCAGTTAAATATGGGTAGAAGATGGCGCAAACCTGCTAGAAAGACGAATGAGAAATGAACTGCATGAATAAGTAATTATTGCTTCCAGCTCATCAACCTCTCGAATATTATTTGTTTCAGGTTAATCTCTCCCGCATGCTTATGATACAATCTGAAACGTTTTCGAAAATGGGGACAAAACAAAGGGCTTTCATCCGCGAAAAGTAAAAAACCATATACATTGTCAGATGATAACTTAGCTGTTCTGAGGGCTGTGAGGAAATCCATTCCGAAACTGGGACATTAGCGTAAGCGTTTTTAGCAGAATTTATTGTGAGACACTTTTTCCTCAGCAATGTCATGTCATGTCATGCATTCACATCTGTTGTACTGAGGCTTTTTCGGGCTGGCTCTACTCGGACCCTTCAGCAACCGTGTTATCGTACAGCGGATTTCCTAATTTCAGGCCGCACTGGGCACTTTGATCAATTTCGTACTTTATTTCTCTGGTTCATTCGTGGTTACAATGGTAGATGCCAGATTCCAGATTTTATGCTACACACTCTCCTGGGAACTAACGCATGCAGTTGCGGGGTATGTGATTCATTGTGAGAGTGTATTCAAACGCGATTCCCCTCAGTAGGCGGTACCACAACTGCCGAAATGACTCTGATATTCGCTTTTCAAATCGTCCGCATTTCATTTCAAAATAAAACAGCATCGTTCAAATTCTCCTTTGCGCAGTAGCTTAGCGATATATTTCAAAGGGAATGAGACTCCAGTGAACTATACCAAAAACGAGCACCAGTGAAAGTTGGTGAGAGGACCACATTAGCTGACTGAATCTCGAAAGGGTTTTTCTTCGTCACTTAAGCACGGCCCACGAAATCTGAAGGCTTCAGCTTTTCTTTAGGTATCGACTGATTATCCTATGAGTGTTCTCCCCACAACCTTACACAGCTGTTCAGCGGTCCGACCACTCTACCTTAATTATAGCAAATTTTGCGAATGCAAAATATGAAATGATTTCAGAGTGATTTTTGTTGCCTTCAATCCAGAAATTCGGCGGCGCCTGCTATTAAAGGAGACATCACTGCCAAGAACTATGACTATAACAGTTGTGTCTGGCCGAGCAGATGTAACCAACAAATGAAGAACAACTACTTTCTACTATTGATTAATTAGATCCAGAGAAAGATTTATTTCGTTTTGATTGTCTCTTCATCTCTCGAATAATACTATAAAGCTGTTGCATAAGAAAGTGAGTTGTCGCGGATGCGACGATCGCCATGACCGCGTTGATCGCAATTCGGTTGCAGCTTTAGAAGAACGACTAATCTGCGCTTGTACTTCTCAGCCACAGCCTACTGTCGTCTCACTTTCCCTGATGACAACATCATCGTCGGCAACGCGATGATGTTACCCTCGGGAGAAGCTAGATGTTTCCCCCTGATCTGGGGACAACAGTACCAGCATAAGCCCAATCGCCGTCTCCTCTTGAGGAACGGTCAACGCTGTTATCGCAAAGGAGCAGAGAATCGGAGAACAATGGTGGCTCGCCTCACAACAATCAAGAAACGCCGTCCCTGGGATCGTAGTCCCGTAGAAGAGCGATTGGGTCAGGTAGAGTTGAACATTAATTGTGTGTATTCTAGTACACATCTGTTTTATCCTTTTCTTCCTTCTGGTCATAGATTCTTGTGCATGTCTATCCCGTGTATTTACCAACTCATATTATGCCACGTTGGCCTTGTATATAGTTATGATAAACCAGTTTTCTCTATTTGTGTGTGTTTCCCTTGAGGTAAGTAGGGTCTACCGGTGGTGACGATGTAGGTAGTGGGTTCCATCATCGACAGAGATAATTCCCGCCACGGAGGCAGGGACAGCTCGCCGTGGAGCTCACTCTGGTAGTGGTCTCCACAGGCTAAGTTTGGCTATCCCACTTGCCAGATGCCTACTTCACCCTGTGGGGTTGCACGATGAGTGCTAAGAACTCAGTGGGCTACAAAGTCAGAGACGTCGACCGCCACTGCCGATTGCCTCTGACGTGTGCCCAGACCGCAACATAAATAGCCGCATGAATCATAGAGACCGTTAAGTTTCCGAATCACGTCAGAACCATAAGCAACGACTAGGCGTTGATGTTTTTGTGATATACTCAGTAAAAAAAATTTCAATTTAAAAACATTCTGAATTGATCAAGTGACCCAACAAGATTTTGCGTTGCTCGATTGCAGTGGATTTTTTTGAATAAAAAGACTCCGAACTCAAAGTGGCTCCGGGGGATTATTTTGTGATGGAGCGGAGTTTGGACTCCATAAATCCTCCTGCGAATGCTGGAATGATGTAGGTACATGATATTTCAAACAGACACTATTAATACGCCTACAATTTTCAAGACACATCTTCAACCTGTTTAGACCTCAACCAATTGTTACAGGGTGGGTCATGCGGATTCTAATCAATAAATCACTTCCAAGCGTTCAGAACCCGTGCTCTGACGAAAAGCGGAAGAAGTATGATTGAATGAATAAAGNAAAAGAAAACAGGAAGAACCCTTGAATCTTGGAAGCTGTGCTGGTAGCTCCTACGATATACCAAGAGCAAACTGAGAGACTAGTTCGGTCAAGAGTCCATTCTGACTTCATTCAATATGTGGCGCATAAAGTTTCTGAAACGACATACGAACATGATTAGCTTCCGATTCACGACCTAACTTGCGTCAGACTACCTGCCAAACGAATATATCGCCTAACTGCCGATAAGAATTTCTCTCATAAAATCCGAAAGGATGTTTAGAATTTGAGGAGTAGAAGTTTGTAAGCAGAAAACATTTTATGATCTTTTATTTGAGTAATTTCAGTAGCATGAAGTCAGGTGGAGAAGACAGAATTAGCTAGGCAGTGGGAAGTTACGATTCGAACACAGTCCTTGCAACCGATTAGTGCATTACAAACCAGGCCTCGTAGATAAGGGTAGAAAAGGTATAGGAGCTTGCGTCAGGCCTGTGGTTGCTGCAAACATGAAAAGGGTTGTTCTACATCATTTTGCAATGGGGAAGAAAGCGAACAAATCATAGTTCGGCGAAAATAATTTTTTACAGTTTCAGTCAGAATAGAAGACGGATGGGTACCTGATGCACTATCTACGCTGAATTAAACGAATATTTCTGAATGCTCTAGCTACGTGAACCCTGGTCGAAAAGTCGACTTGTGAACGATCCTGCACCGAAGCCGAGGAGAAGGGAATGCGTAGCGTGGAAAACTTCGAAAACATAGAGGGAGTAGCGGTAAATACTAATAACAGCCGGTCTTACGGCTTCGACGTAGATTCTAAAACTTGGACTTTACGAAGAGGGATAAGTATGCAATCAAGTTTATCGAACGAGCTGCGAAAAGGACGATGTCGGAATTTTCAACACAGGTAAGTGCAATAGCGAGAGCAAGGCGAGACAAGAGCAGATTCTCTAGTTCTCTAGCATAGAGGCCGACGGAATCGGCGGGAAGTCTCCACCGATTTTCGACATCCCGGATTTATCAACTGTTGCACTAAAAATCAAGAACTCAAACCCATAAAATTATATATTTTCTGAAAGGGTATGCCCTCTATGTCTCGGTTCAGGTTCTGTGAACATTCCTCAAAGTCTACCTGTACAGGACTCGTGCGAAGTTTGAGGATCATCGCGTGCCTTCGCAGCGCCTGATGCTTCTCCTCTATTGCAAGGGCAAGAAGGCGGCTCGAGCCGCAAGAAAGATTTAATACGCTCGAATAGACATGCTCTAGGGGAACATACAGTGGTCTGGTCTGCAAAATTTAAACAGGGTGAATTCACCCTCGAAAGTCGGCAACGCTCAGAAAGACTACCAAAAGTTGATAACGACCAAATACAAATATCAATCGTGAAGAATCGACAAATCACCACTCGTGAAATAGGAGGAAGACTTAATGTTTCGGAATCATTCATCCATGATATAACTTGTTTTGACTTGGTTTTTTGTTACCTGCTGTTATATCGCCACAGTACGCGTTCCGAAAGTCTCACAAAGTTGGCGACTTATGGACAAAACTTCAGTCTCGGACGGAAGTNAAAATCTTGTGAGACTTTCCGAGGGCGTACTGCGGCGATATAACGGCAGTTAAAGAAACATCAAGTCAAAGCAAGTTATACCATGTTAAGCTTTTAGCTTCACGGTTCAGTGCTGATATCAACACGTTGTACGTGTGAGTGTTGATAAGCTATGGCATATAAGCCATCAAGAAAGCGAGAGCAAGCGGGGTTTTGGTAGTGTAAGGGATAATAGCACGGTTCCCGGAAAGGACAAAGACGGGTTCGACTTCCGTCCGGGACTGAAGTTTTGCCCATGGATCGCCAACTTTGTGAGACTTTCGGAACGCGTACTGCGGCGATATAACAGCGAGTCGTCACAAACTAATCCAAATTCAAAAATCTAAGTGAGGAAGATTATGCTGTTTTGCCGGTGGGGTTGGATGGGAACCATTTACTATGAGCTGTTGGATAATGGAACGATAACTTCGGGAAGCTACTGTACTCAGCTAAACAATTTATAGGCAGCGATAGACCAGAAGCGCCCAGAAGTGGCCAATCGTGTCTTCAAACAGGATAACTGCAGAACATACGTATATTTGGTCACTCGTCAAAAATTGCTGGAGCTTGAGAGGAATGTCTTACCACACCCACATATAGTCTAGACATACCATCAGACTATGACTTCTCTAGGGTTCTGCAAATTTTTTTGAACGGAAAATCGTTAAATCTGCTAGAGGACTGTAAAAAGCACCTGAGGCTTATTTGATTCTAACTCTAGAACCTTCAATGAAAGTGGGATAAAACGATAGAAAAGTGGCGAACCGTTACAGAACAGAATGGACGATATGTTCTTCAATGAATGGATTTGATCTTCTAGAAATTTTCTTTCGAAGATGACTCAAAGATCGGAGGAGAATCTCCAAACAAGCCAATATTTTGAGACGCTGAATCGATTGCCACCAACATCAGGTCTCTATCTTGCCTAGCAACCGAGATATGGTTCGTTGTATATTTTTTAGATGTTCACCGCATGGAAATTTCCGAAAAACTTGGTTCCTCAGATTTCCATTACATATAATAAAGACGCATATGTAATATAAAAGACAGGAGGAATCTACACAGCCAATGCCTACAACGCAAATCAGTTCATCTGAACTGTGAAACCTACTCGGACAGAACAAATTTTTCGTTTTTCAGAAATTCTGATACTCCCAAAAGTATATCCTACACGAAGGCACAGTTCACAATAGAGAGAGTTTCCGGGATTCCTGCCATTCCTCCCTAGGACGAACCTCTGACAAGGAAAGCACAAGGGAAGCTGTCGAATCCAGAAACGGCCCAGATGGTGCATAATAAGGGCCTTAAAACCGGCTTAGCCAAGTACACTCTTTAAACGATCGAGTTCTCACGACGTTGGCAGCTTGCTTTCGCCATCTGTAAGTGGTGTTTTGAACTATTGTGATATCGATTTGGTACAGGGATCATATTTTGTACCGTAACAGCCAAGGTCACGCATCATTTCGCGATGGCGTGACCCCTGATACCAGTGTCATGTGGTCCCTGTATATTTGTGATCCAAGATGAGTCATCCAGGCTATTGTGTAAGCCATGAGCGGTGTGTTTTCTCGTCTGCTGCCGGATCGTCAAATATGTCGATAAGGGGAGATATTCCTGCGAATCAAGATGCTGAGGACTCAGCTGCGACTGAACACGTGGAAGAGTGTGCTCTTCAAGATGACTGATCTGAAATTGTTATTCGACCTTAGAGAATTGAGATAGGTCCAAAGAAAGGATAATCGAGAGGCAGATAGGGCTACTTGCATGATGGACTGTGATGATTAGAAAATACGAGACCATATCTTTCAAGCCATTGCCCACAAGTAGGGAAAGCCTCAGTGTGATAGCTCATGTTAGAAATACGAAGTGCGATGATTTTTTTAGGTATCGGTGCCTCGTAACATCAGGAATTGCACATTCGTCCACTCGAAGCCGTGAAAGGATGGACCTCTTTGGTTAGTTCCTCCAATTAACATGGTTACCGAGACCCTCAAGTGGACCAAGCTGCACGGATCACGGTGCA
Source organism: Haemonchus placei (assembly GCA_900617895.1). Taxonomy (NCBI): domain Eukaryota; kingdom Metazoa; phylum Nematoda; class Chromadorea; order Rhabditida; family Trichostrongylidae; genus Haemonchus; species Haemonchus placei. The sequence continues at coordinate 28,333 of UZAF01017608.1, forward strand.
TATCAGGATGCCCTCTATGGATGTCTCAACGTTTCACTCACTACTATGTGCCCGGGATGGACTATGAGCCGATTTTGCTTTGGTTAGCATAAGTTACCCACTGGGGACCAAACTATTCAAAGACCCTGATTCCGCGAGCATTCGCACCTGAGTCTCACAGTCACTTTTCACCTTTTATCCCGTGGATTTTGGCAGGACCAAACGCTAAACTCTAAAATAGTGTCCCCCGGCTTAGCAGTTCCATCCCTGTTAAGTTCCATGTAATTAATAGAACTGTATTTATGCCACAGTATACGTAGGTATAAGTGGTGTTTCGAACTATTGCGATATCGATACGGTACAGGGATCACATGGTGTACCACATCCGAGGTTACGCATCATTTCGCAAATGGCGTGACTTCTGATACCAGGGACATGTGATCCCCTGTATATATGTGATTCAGGGTGAAGATTCATCTAGGCTATTGCGTAAGCCGTAAGAGGTGGACCCGCCCTTCCGCTCTAGTGAATGTCTTATGAGACATATAAGTCAAAGCGGAGCAGTTAGAACTTCTGCACATCAGCACCGTCATTATAGATACAATCATTTCGGATAGAATACCGTCTACTATCAGAACATACATGTACGTCTTAAATGGAAGAATTCCGAAAATGGAGAAGTGATCCTTATATGCGCAATATCCCTACGCCACAACATAGGAATCTTTACTTAGCCAAGGGTTCCGCATAAGCTAGATACAGATCAATGGCAACGCTAGAGCAGCTCTTAGATACGTATAAGAGCCGCTGCAGGGAGTGGATAAGGGAATTCAAGACTCCCTTCTGGAAGCAGTCAAGCGATCACTACCACCCCCTCAGCATCAAACCAAAATTTCGCGGTAAAGATTATCGAAGTGGGATGGACAGATAACAGCTCAAAGGTCATACAAGCAGCGGCGCTAGCCTTGCTTCAAGTCAAGGCGCTGCTCAGAATCGGTAGAGCCCAAACCTTGCGCGTATCAGATCTCAAGCACACGGAGAGCGGTGTATGGCACGTTAGCATCCCTAAATCTAATACAGATTAGCATGCCAAGAAGGCAGTCGTGGCATTGCGTTAAATGCAGAAAAGCGCGCCTTATGGATCTGGTACCAGTCTGCTCTGGAAAACGCTACATTTCTTTTTCAGTCCGTGTCCAGAGGGCTTTCCTTAGCTCTCTCAACCCTAAAGGACAGGCTTGGTGTATTTTAAGCAAGGCTGATCTCCAGAGGTCCAATATCACATTACACTCTTCCAGAGGGACGCAGCTACGCAAGCGCTCAGTATGAAAGCCAACCAAAAGGATGTTATGCAGGCGGGGCGCTGGAGGACACTAGGAGGGTTTCAGAACTACATCGTGCTTAACATCTTACCCATAACTTCATCATTTGCTTCAAGATGTATTGCCTATTCACTTGTTAATGATCTCTTTGATAATACGATAGTCACTGCCAAATTACCGTCGCATTATGCATAACCTCAATTGATATATCATTTCAAGTCGTGATTCTTGTTAATATTCTCATACGATGTAGCACTGTAATAATCCGTACTAATCACTAGCCTATATACTCACACGTATTGAATTATTATACCTGCCAGCTCCAAAATTACGTTTAATCGCTCCTTTAGATTATCTAATTATATAGTATTACCGCTCATACACGGCGAAATGAACCTTCTCTCCAACCCCTATTGAGCATGTAATCAAAAGATCAAAAATGTAGTTATATCAGAGTATACGGAGGGACAAACGATAGCACAATTGGACACCTCGTCGAAATACTCCTTCCAAACATACTTTGGCGTCACATTCTCGTCCTATCCTTAATTTTACTTTTTTGCAACCTTATATCTTTGAATACGCCGATCTTCGCGCTTCTTTCGGCACATTTGCAATATTCTGATTTATCGTTATTCGTTTCAAACTAGATACCCCCAACTGTCGTGAACTGCGCTTTCAAGTGTTTGGTTAGCCAGCGCGAGAAAAACCTCATCTAAGTAAGCATTGTAGCCAAAAGGCAATGCCCCAGTATTAATGCAGACCTCTGAAGTAAAGCGTCACAAAAAGAAAGCATAAATGCTCATATGAAGGAACACTATTGAACAAATTTCCCAGGCAAAAAATGTTGTCTCGGACTTCGAATGAATTTTTTTCAAAAGACTTCTTTCGAAATAGATTTAAAGATTTATCAGTGCAATGTTCTCGCTAATTTTTTTGTCCGACCCATTGTTGACTCCCTTTCAGCATTCGCAGCTCAAAAAAGAAATTCTTTGAATTGTTTTCCCCGCTCAAGAGAAATTCTTTAAATTGTTTTTTCCCTTTTCAGTGGAAGAGGGGAAGAGCTCATTAAAATTGTGACGATGAGCTGGAAGTCTTTACCGTTCCGCTCATTTGTATCACTAGAAATACGCCAATCCTCATCTTTTACGACTACGATATCCTTGTTATATTTGATGACCTTCTTCAGTTCCTGACAACTGAGGGTCTTTTCACTTATACATACTTCAACAGCACCTTCTAGTAGCTCACTGCAATCGAAGGATGCAGTTTCAGTGTGATTTGCAGTAACCTCAAATAGGTTAACTGCTATCCATGAGTTTAATGATATGGTTGAAGCCTGGAAAGACTTCCGTGGTGATTAAGTGAAGTGCTCTGAGCCACCCAATACATGCAACGCATTTTCTCTTTATGTCTGCTTAAAATGCAAATGTGCAAAGAAGAGTAATTCTAGAGTAAGGATGATAAGATATTTACCGTTTCTCATGAGGAAACGAGTTTGCCATCCAAATGCGAACTACGACAGAGTTAGCAACAGATTACACAACTCCAAGGTGGTCAAATTTCGCGTTTAGTAGTATGTAATTCTGGTTCCGTTTTTCCTTCTCTTTACCCACTTCACGCACTACTTTCATCTTGAAATCTTCATTTGTTCATTCATATAAGTGAGCCAGCCTTCGCAAATTTTTCTCACGAGTTCCGTATACCACGAAGGCAAAGGCCACTAAAATCCATCTGAGCTGTGATTTTCGTTACCGCTGAGCGGCCAAAACAGATAGGTAGGAGTGGTGCAATGTATCTCATTGGAAAGGTTTCAGTTCATTGTGGTGGGAGTGGTGCAACTCATAATCTCTTGAGGAGGTTTCATTTTATCGGAGAACGTCTAGCCTTCATTGCTATGATTTGCAGTGATCAATGGAACACATCCTCGGCTTCCATTTGTACTCCATGTTCAACTTGTCGCGGCCAGATCGACAAAGATGCTTTCACAGTGGCAGTCAAACTAGTTCTAACCATGATTTGTTACCCCTAGATATGATGTCCGCTAGACAATTTCTTTATCACTAGCCTTGCCCTCTTCATAAGCCTTGACGAGTAGCCGGCCATTTTGAACGCTGAAAACCACCTACACAGCAAATATGCGCTCCTCGGTGCGTGTTCGAAGAAACAGAGCTCGTCACCCTCTCAGAACTGTCTATTTGTTCTTCGCTGATNGAGAGGTAGCCTTCTAAAGACCGTAAGGTATGAGTCTACGATCACCTTCGACGATCTTCGGCGGTTCTGCTCGATGCTCCCATGTGCTTGGCCATTTTAACATTCTCAAGTTAAGCGCGTCCACCTGGAATAGTGAAGCAGTTTTAGCGTCCTCACAGTAACCTTTCCCGGCTTGATCCTCTACGCTGCCTAGCTCTTGTGAACGTCGGATGGATCGGAAGAGCTTTGACGGAAAAGCTTTATTTTCGTTGAACTCAACCCACATGCACAAAACTTGGGATGAGACCAAAAGAATATAGAAGAAAAAACATGCAAAGCAATATACTCTGTAAAGACCCCTTCTTTCGTCCCCAAAGTGCTAGGTCAATAATTTTGCGTAACAAGTCCAACAAATGGAGTAGATATTGATGGAATATGCTCAAAGAGTTACGATACCATAGTTGTACTCTCTTATTCTTATGACAAAGAAGTAATAACTAATAAGCAACATCTTTTTTTCAGTTTTTATACATCAACTTATCAATCGCAGTCTTCATAACTACGACATCTCGCGCTTTGACAAAGTGCCCAAAAATTTTGGATAAAGTTCGGCATGGATACGACTGGCAATAGTAGTCTCATAGTGATGACCGAAGATTCCTATATTTCGTCAGTTGAAGCTGGAACTTTGTTATCGGTAAGCGAGCAGTTTTATTGATGCCCCGTTGCTTTGTATCAAACTGAAGTGGACTCCAGAACAGACAACGGATATAGCGGATATCGGTCTGAATCCGTTCATAGTAGAACAAACTTGCAAAATTCTGGTGTGATAGTCTAAAAGCCCAGACGGAATTCGTAAAATGACACTTTTGAGCGGGTCGGTGGTGAAATACATCGTTTTTTGTCTATTCAGATGGAGAGAACAAATTTCGTTTCGATACATAGTTTTCGGATTATTGTCATGTAACAAAAATTCCTGCTCAGCTCTTTGAATGGAGTTCTGCAATTTAGCCGTATGAGGTCAAAAAAGGGATTAGATTGAGCAATTTCGTAAGTTACCTGTAGTACTGTGTCTGAAATGCGCATAGGCAGATCTTTTCAATGGTCTTTCAACATAATTGGAGCACTGTGCCAATTTCAGAGCTATTTCAGAGCGAAGTCGCTGCAGAATATTTTTTGCTTCCAGATTCCAGATACAGAAAGAAATTCAAATTCCTTCCATTTTTTTATCTTTACTTCTAAATGAATTAAAGATCGAGTCTCCAAGTAGAACGATTGCTCACGATGTATTAGTCCATCGCGAAACTCTTTATCGATCTTCGC
>UZAF01017610.1:2829-17191 GCA_900617895.1 Haemonchus placei
AAAATTTTAAACAAAATATCACATCTCGCATTCAAAATGTCCACCTTTCTCTTTAATGCAAGCGTCCAACCACTTTCGGAAAACTTCAAAAATGCGCGCAATCATTTCTGGCGAATTTTCTTCCTACGCTTTCAAAAAAGCTTTTTTCACAGAGTCCAAAGACCGATGTTCGATAGCGCAGGCCTTTTGCTCCTGAATCGACCACGCAACAAAATCCATAGGATTGAGATCGGGGACGTTTGAAGGCCAAACCTCCTTCGTGCAAAAACTCGGAAGCATGGCCTCACACCATTGCAGGGTCTTCTTTGCACTGCGGGCTAGTGCCCAATTCTGCTGAAAGGTCCAGTTAACGTTTTTCGCGTTGTTCTCATCCCAAGGAATCACCGCATCCTCCAGAATCTGCTTTCGATATATTTCAACATTGATTTTCACTCCTTTTTCCACAAAGTCAACTTAGCCTTGTCGAGGACCGACATTCCAGCCCACACTATCACCGACTGTGGATAATGAGATTTTCAATTTTGACTACTCCTGGAGATCTTTTTGGGAGCAATATCCGTTGATTCTGCGCGTTTCGAAACGATTCAGTGATAAATATTTTCTCGTGTGTGAGAGGATTCGTCAAAGGTTTTTACCGTGTGCAATGGTTTTCATCGTCATACATTTTGGTCAGTCTTGAAGCCTTCAATTCTTCCGCTAAGGCGTTGTTCCTTCGCAATTCTGTAACCTGATGTCCTCCTTGACCAGTCTTCGCATGGTTGGGTTGCTCACATGGTAATCCTTGGCCAAATTTCCCAAGCTTCTATCAGGATCTCGGCGCAGTTTGTCTTTGACGGCCTCTCAAAGGGCAGAGGTCCTTGCAGATCTTTCTGGTCTTCCTCTTGAACGATTTTCAATCCCTCCAGTCTCTTCGAATCGCTTAATGACGCAATGTACATGCTCTCGACGGAGTATGAGCGTCTTAGAAATCTCGGAAACTGACGATCCGCATTTGTATAATACATCGCGACTACTGCTGAACGATGGTCAAGCGGAACCGTTTTCACAAAGGTATAGAAAGAACACTCAGAAATCCTTTCTCTACAAGCCGCCTAAAGTGCACAAAAGCAGGGGAGAGAAATAATACTTCCGATTTCAAGGATATAAAAATACAGGGTTTTCCCAAAATTATCGGCACCTATATAATCCAATGTATTTAACGTTGTAAGCAACGAGTGACGCTGAAATTCACACACACACATTTACTTACATTATGAGCGACAATAACCTACGATTAAATTTCAAAATATCCTCCACCGGCACAAATACAAGCTTGAAGTCTCTTCTTAAATTTGTCGCACGTGGCACGCAGGTGTCCTTCATCCATTTCTTCCCAGGCTTTCTTTAGAGCTGCTTTCAACGACTCCAGATTAGGGTGACGAATTCTACAGGCCTTCCTACCAATTAAGGACCAGGCAGAGATGATGGAAATCGGAGCAGGGCTTCAACACGTCCATCGGTATGTTTTTGAGGTAAATGTCCTTATTAATTTTCACGCCTACATCGACGAAAACCAACAGTGTCTTGCCAGTGGCCGCAATTCCCCCCCCTCCCAAACCATCACTGAAACAGGGTTAGCTGTTCTTCCAACTATTTTTCCTCGAGACATAGCACTTCCAATGTTTTCTGAAAGAAAGCGGTCATTTTGACGGTTTAGAACTGACTCAATGGTGAAAATTTTCTTTCGGAGAAAACGACGGAGAGTTGCGTGTCACCACTGAAGCGGGTGAGCAATTTTCTGCATTTTTCGCCCATACGATGCCTGTTTTCGTCAGAAATAAAGTGGCACTTTTGTATAAGATAGGAGCGACAATAAAGCTTCTCCTTAACAATCCTTCCCACCGAGAACTTCGATATGCCCAGTCTCTCGCAGTTCCTCTGATGGACCGCCGAGGGTTGCAATCGACTCTCGACCGAATTGCTTTGATAATCCTATCAGTGGAAACACTAACCTTTTTCCCTCTTCCCGGCATGTCATTGAGTGATGATGTTCCTCTGAATCGTTTGATGGTGTTCTGTGTGATAATATGTTCTTAAAGTTTTTTCAAACAAACGTCAGAAAAAAGATGTGATACTGACAGGTCTGTAATAGCTAACTAAGTGTGATGGTTCTCTTTCCCAGTAACGGCGTAAGAGAGGAGTGCTTCCTCCTTGAAAGGACTACCCCATAACAGAGAGAAAGCTGATAATTAAACAAGCCACCGAATGTAGGCTAATTTCCTAACAAATATAACAGGAATCAGCCACCGGTTCCTCTAGAATGTAGGCTAATTTCCTGACAAATATAACAGGAATGAAATCCGGAGTCAATGAGAAGCAGTAAATAGGCAGTTGTCCAACAAACCCTAGACTGTAACATTGAGTCATTGGACTAGGAACTGACGGACCGAAAGCTGGTAAGAAACCACCCTACTCAGAAAACACCTTACCGAACTTGCCTGCTAAGACGTTGACCTTATCCACATCCAAGACTGCAACCTCTCCATCTATTTACAAGTAGGGGATTTCATGAGTAGATTTTCCGCTTTCGAGATCTATTTTTCCTTATGCCTGTTGTATTTTCTAAGCAGATGAACAAACTTACTTGAGAGCCGGTGAAATTTGTCCCAATCATCGGCTGACTGTGACTTCTTCCCTCTTAGCCGCATGGAACAAGCAACTCCCAAACATGGAACAAGCAACTCCTAAACATATTCTGAAGATATGAAGGGAGGTAGAGTTTGGGAGCCGAAACCCGGTTCACAGGAACAAATATATCTATGGCATGATGTAAAATACTAAGAAACACTTCGTGTTCTCATTGACCGAGTTTATGGACTCAAGTGAGTCTCTCCAAGCAATAGATGACAGATAGGCGCTAGACCCGCAAAGGCGCAGCCTTTAAAGTCCCTGAAGAAAGCAAACTAAAGCTCACCATAACTACTATTTACACTAAATGATAAGATCGCTACAACCAAATGGAGGTTCACCCACCGCCTTACTGACAAATCCAGAATATTCTCACACCTTGTAGGCTTTAAGACGTATTGTTTTGAAATCTTGCACCAAATGTGCATCTATAAAAACTACCCCAGTGTTGGCCTAGCCTATTCCCACAACGCTAATCCACCTCTGAGAAGATAAAATACCCAACAACTATTGTTGGGTGTTCAAATATGGAGCGTCGCTAATAATATTGCCTAGCTGATCATTGAACACCACAGAACAGTGAGGGGCTCTGTACACCACTATGAACCTGACTCCTCTACACTCAATTGAAACATCAGCTGCTAAAATTCCATAAGCAACACGAACTGAATCAGAAAAAATTTTCAACTGAAGTGAATATATTTTGAATCATTATCAGCACTCCTCTACCCTGCTTTGTATGCCTATCGCGACGAAAAACACAGAAATCATCAGCAGAAACCAAAAAGCAAAGTGAATGCAAAGAGTTCAGCCAGATCCCACTAAACACTAGCACATCAACATTTCTTCTCAACAAGAAATCGATTTGGCTCGAATTCCTAGGGAGAGATCGCAAATTCGCGAAAATACACGAGATGCTATCCTCTTGGGAGAGCGGTCAAGTTTGAAGATTTAAACATAGTCTTACGCTCCGATTGAGGAAAAGGTCCACTCACAGGCTGGCCATTCAAATCATTTGAATAAGAAGAAGATTTATGTGAAGTGGAAAAGGAAGTCTCCCTTGGCGCAATTTGTCACGTTCTTCCCCGGTCAGTGATGGCCTAATGAACACGCCTCCGAATGGAAAAAATCTTAAACTTGGTAGTCCTTCAAAATTTGCTTCTGAAAATGACTTGATGGTAATACGACTTTCGGTAACCTCGGAGACCTCCTAATACTAATTCCCACTCTGTAAATGGACATAGCAACACATTCAGTACCTGAAAACTGCAGTAGCTTATTGACCAAATCACTATCGTTAGATAATCGTGTCATTAGGTTGGGATCATTGTTCTCAGCTACACCCGCAATAACAACACATCTTCTATCAAAATCTATCGGGGAATCAGGACTGGCGGATTTACAGGAACAATATGAGCTACCGAAGAAACAAAAGACTTGTCATGGGAAGCATTACTTGATGAACTATTTTTATTTATTTATTTTATTTACTACGCGGGACGCGCTACAGTCCGACAATGCAAGAGCTAACGAGACGGCAAAAATATTCGGTCTACGATTAACAAAAAGAAACAGAAACCAACAAAAAACAGAAAAAAGAACTGAACATTACTAGAATGTATATTAAAACAAACCTTTCTCGAATCAGCTCACTAATTGAGACTGAAAAAAGGGAGAACAAAAAGAATTAGGAACTGACTTCCTTCCTTGTTAAACGGTCTGGCTCGCCGTTAAAAATTAAGCCTGGACCTAAGCACTGAAGAGATAAATATGACAACCAGCCGGCGCATCGAACGCACTGAATATAAACAGGTATGACTCAAGACGCTCCGGAAAGGAGCGGACAGCCGTGCACACTTAACATGCAACAACCGAGCGCATGCCAATCGCCACATACGGGGTCATCGGGGTCGTAGGGTCTTATTGAAACTACGAGACACGGGTATACCGACCACCTACGTGAAGACGGCAAGCTAGGCGAGTGTCTCGGGTGAGGCACATGGTAGCAGACGAAATGTGACCGGTGTCCTCTCCGATCCGGAGCTCTGGGGAGACGATGGAGTATAGCAGGTCATGTGCAAGCAGGACAGCTAAACAAGGAGTCACTGAGCCATCAATAAACGGAGAAGCACGAGCAAAGAGATTTCAAGACAGGTCGGCGATGCTCAACAGTCTTAAAATATTGGATTTTGCGATAGCCTTCTCAAATTGTGCTGAGTTGTCAAACGCCTGAAGTTGGGAAGGTAACGACTGCAGCCACTTTGTTGTTCGTATTATATAGCTATTAGCTCGTACCCGACATCGGTTGCCCATTTTGTGATTGGAAACACTGAAGGTGCCACTTCTTCCTCGAGTCGGCCGGAATGTTCAGAACTGGGAAGGCTTCAGAAAGCTTTTCGAGTGTAGAAATTCCTCTCCAAGCAAATCATTCTCACACAGCAATTTTCCTTCACGTTTCTTTGACAAGATCAACTCACGATCCTTTGTTCTTATGCTGTCCAAGACATAAACCAGAATAACTTTCAGATGCGCAGAAATAGTAGCGTCACCATTGAGCGGTGATAAAGCATCGGATAACTGCATTTGATCCCCATCATTGCCAGATAAACCTGCTACAATATCCGAACTGATAGACATTTGAATCAAGGATTTTGATCTTTCAAGGTGCAATCGAACAGCAACAACAACCCGACCCCCGCCACACGAGGTCTCACAAAAAATAGGAAAACCAAAGAACCCGCAAGAAAGTAGATAATAAGAAAGCAAAGAAAAGCCGTTGTTGAAGAAACACGTCTCTTCCGGTGGCTGGAAATCGAAATAGAATCGACATGCCCCCGGCACAAGGAGTCTCGCCATATAGGAGCTTAGAGAACAGACGCGAGCTGCCGCACGCCACGAACAATCGTGATTGTACTGTAGTCAAAATACTAGAATGCCAATAAGGTACTCTCTTTTCCAAAGTAAGCGCACAAGTTTTTGCAAAGTGGAGCTTAAGACTCCATTCTTGAGTCATTAGACGTATGGTGAAGAGCGCCTCTTATCACGGCTCCCACATTGGCCACAATCAAAACTAGGTAAAGCTTTCATCTGACCATCTGCAAAAGCATAAACCTTGATGTTGTGGCTATGTGCAAGCGTGGATGGAAGATCCATTGTGTACATCAAGCATAAAAGCGAGGATAGAACACCTCCTTGGGATACTCCCGAGAGACAGCCTTTTCTCTCTGAAAGGCTCCCATGCACATCCCCCACAAAGCCACGATTGGCAAGATAGGATAATTCCAAGACTTCAGTTTTTTCAAGGGCCCCTCCACTGGTTCACTGTTTCCAGAATTCTCTCCATAACTTCACATGGTGTCGGTGTAATACTGATGGCTTTAAACTCATCCGGCTTCGAAGCAGAAGGCTCTTTGGGAATCGCTGTAACCACCGATTGTTTCCAAAGAGTAGGCACTTCGCCCGTCATGACAGATGTATTAAAAACGTGACATAGAGGAACCGCGACTCTCCTGACAAAAGTTTTGTAGAAAATGGCCGGAACTTGATCCGAGGGCAAAGAGCAGGACTTAGTATTTTGCGTAAGTGTTAGTCGACAAGATGGGGGTAAACAAGTTGCTTTCTCGGAGATAGTGGTAAGAGCGCGACACGCAGAACCAAATAAACCGGAAGATTTATTCGTTTGCCTAAGCGCTCGCTCACATATAGACAACAAGAACGCCTCTTCTCTTTTAAAGCAACATAGCGTTCAAGATGAAGCGCAAAACCTTCGCTAACTCAACTATACCCGACAGACGATAGGGGCTCTTAAGATGATCAAACAATCGTTCCTTTTCTTCAAAAAGATCTTTTGTATTGTGGATACCTATCAAAAGCGTGCACCATTCTTTTCACCGGAACGAAATGATCAATAAGCGAATGAACAACAGCGAGAAATTGGTCATAAACATCATCACTGGAGATATACCTATCAAATAAACCAAGCCAATTGATCCTGTCAAGTTCCGAATTGATCGCATCTTCACTTGTTCTGAAAAAGTTCTTCAGCGCGGCTAGAGCCCGATTCTGAGATGGCGCAACGACAAGGAAGGCCACAATGTTGTGATGGGACGTACTCAAAGAAGGTCCACAACATCGGATCCTGAATCAGGGGAAGTAAGCGCAAGATTTTGGAGAGACCGGTCACACGTAGGCATCTCTAGTATGTTGTACAAAACCAAAATGGAAGAAAAGTGAAATGAACCGGGTAAATCTGCTTTGTCTTGGTGAGAGGGCATGAGCAATTGACCAATCGATATCTAGGTTGGAATCCCCGAGGGGTGCAACGTTCTACGCGACAGAGCACAGATAAAATAGTAGGTCACAGAGCTCAACATCCTGAGCGAGAATGTGACTAGGATGGCGATATACGAGTACAAGGCGAATATAGCGAAGACTACTATTCATGACGTCTATACAGAGGACATCTGCTGAAACATTGGGAACGTCAAATCGTACTAGTTTGAAATCAATCTAACTTTGGAGTAAAACACATACGTCACCCCCTCCTTCCTCGTCTGTCTTTTCTGCCAATTGAACATGACAACTCCGAGGTAATTTTACGATCACTGATTTTTGAGCTCAGCCACGTTTCGGTTACAAAAGCGTTCACGGGCTTTAAGAATGAATGGAAATGGTGAGATTTCGAAATTTTTTAACTAAGCTTTGCGAATTTAACAATGAACAGGAAAACGTAATCTACAAATGTACATATCCTAAAGCCCAGATATGTTTCTTAGCAATCCAGCGTTCTTGAGTGTATCAAATTAGAACCTGCTGACGAAAAAACATTTGATGGAGCGAGATTTAACTGGTTGCTTCTTGCCTATTTGATATATTTATGGCATGGTCGAGTTTCGATACCGGAGACGTCTGGAGTCTGTTTCACCGCTTTCTCCATAATCGTTTGATGAGAGGAGGTAGAAGTGTTGTCATCATCTTCAGCTGCTCCGGCAATTACTACAGAACGCGCGCTTTTTTCCGCCTGAGTATCGCAGTAGGTATACTAATATACCGTTATTATAGCCGTTATATCTAGTATAGTCGTTTAACTTCTTGATCACTATATTCTTGCCGCAACCACAGCTACACGACCGAATACCAGAACTTTATTGCGTCAAGCGCAACCACAAACCTGGGAAATTAAACCATATAATGAGAACATAACAAATACATCAAGAAGGCACCAACTGTTATACATGTAAAAGGCAAAGATCGTCGAGGATATGGCTTAATGATACGAGATGTGAATATAAAGCAAAAGTAAATGAAGGCGTAGAAATATAAATGAACGTTCCTTAAGCGTGATAAAGAGCTATATGAGAAGCGTAATAGGAAGCAAGATGAGAAGCGTAATAGAAGCGTTGAAAGCAACAAAGGCAACTGGCCTCTGTCTTTGTTCTGCCGAGCTTATATAGGCGAGGTTTATATTGAGTTCCGCGTGACAGGAACGTGGCCTTTTGTGAGAAGTGTGAGAAAGGTTAAAGGGGGATGAGAAAGTTGGGATGAAAGGATGTGAAAGTTAAGATAAAGAAATGTTTATAGACGCGCGGCTCGATGCGCCGAGATTATAACTGGAACCGTGTTGCAGTAGCAATAAAGAAGCTAAGGTCGTGGGAAACACGTCTGATGACTGACGAATTGGCTGGAACATGGCAGCTCTTTTGTTTGACTCGTAGTTGCACTTGTGTGGTCCTTAGCCAGCTGCGAGACGCCATTGTATCATCTTTCCACCCTATGCGCTCTGGCAACTGAAATCAAGTCTCTATTCATGTGTTATGAGTCATGTTCAAGATTGATTGATTCAATGCGAAAATTTTCGAAAATCGCGTATTACCGCGATAGTAGGATTCGGAATAAGCATAAAGACCAGTTTCTCCAGAAGTGCTAGCGCATCAAGCGCTTAACTTTGTAGGAATTTTGAAGCCCAGTGAGTGAGTAGAACACAGCAGTCCTCAGGTAGTGATGAAGATATGGGATGAGGCGACGTGGGTTTTCTCTTTTCGGATTTAGCAGGCCGCAGACAGTCGAATTGATTTCATTTTTTGACATTTTAAAGACTACTATTAGATCTCAGTAGCTCAAGCTGGTATGGAATAAACATGAACATAGCGTGATGCATTAGGCTCACGAACATACATATCACATTTTTGGTTGGTTGATGCACAATTATTTCGGATTTTTTTCGCGTCTCTTTTTCTTGTTACAATAATGATGTTGAACTTGGTAAAGCGGTTGCTCGTATAGATATAGATACGTCGTCGTCGTAACGAATAAAACTTGGGTAATTAAACCTCATAACAACAATCACAACAACAGTAAAAACGATCAATACGTTAAGGCGCAAAAGTATTCCATGTTAATGAGAATGCAGAGAACTGAGGCCAATAAACTGATATAACTACGACAGTTAGAAAGGGCGATGCAAAAGAACGCTTCAAACAGAGTCTACATAAGAAACTACTATAGTTAAAAACGGCGTGAACAGTACCAGTCATTAAGGTAATGCCGTGGACTTCCGAAAAAATGATTAAGAACAAGCTTCTGGAATGGTTCAGATCAATAATCGAGACGAGATTACTGGGAAAGGGGCGCGATGTCAAGTGATGTCCTAAGCGGTGTGTTGCCGTCATATATACCTTCGTTTCCCGTGCTTTGGGCGCGAAACCGATATGTGATCTCTTGTTGAGTGAGATCATGAGACGGCGCGTGCAATCGCGGCTTAACAACCGCGATACTTGGGATATTCGTAGGGACAATCTTCTTCTAACAGAAATGCCTTAAAAAATTACCTTCATGCTCTACCACACGCAAGGTTGGAAGACGGCAAAGACATTTCGAGATCTCAACGAACTTTTCTTCGCTGTTGGGACAAATAGCCAAAGCCAAATTGAAAGTTCAAGAGAGTTAATCGGGCAACCCAAACCTTGAAGCTAAGTAACGAAGAGAAAGGCCATCAGATTTCAATAACCAGGCCCTTCCAGCGGCCGTGGAAGGAGGCGAAAGCCTAACAATATGAATCCTAGCCGATGACTTCAGTGTCAACCAGCTCACGGTCATCCATCGTCTCAAGCGGCTCTGAAAGGTTTGCAAATTGGATAGGTCGAACGTCTTCACGCTGCAACCTGAAGCAAAATGACCCCGAAAGAGAAGAACCATATCGTCTTCCACCATGATAACGCCCGTCCTCATCGTAATGAACATCGTGTCGTCGGACCGACTGCCAGTAAGAGACTGGGACTAGGTCCTACGTCTGATGTATTCACTCGTAGATTCTCCTACGGACCATCATTTCAACCCTTCGTAAAAAAAATTGGCTAGTGAACAAAACTTACGACTAATAGGATGACTTGGTGGCCAATGTCAAAGCGTGGATCGCTTCCAAGTATCAAAACTCTTAGCCCTTGGAATCGACCGACTACTTAGCAGAGAAAAGCAGTGCTTGAAGCAGATAGTGACCAGCTCCTGAATAATTATTTAAGTGTGTCTCTGTCAAATATTTAATTTGCTTTTGTTGAGTTAAATTTGCTAAAATCCGTGATAATTGTGCAACAACCCAATGTCTCAGCGACAATATTAAATGAGATGAACCTGAAGCCGGAGATAATGTTTTTGTTCCTCTCCTTCTGACCCTGGATGCTCTTTTTCCAAAAATTTTTAAAAAATTCTCGAGGAAAGATGTGTTGCCTCCCGCTTGTTTTCGGGCTACTTCAAGCGGGACGCGTTTGCAGAGCAACACCATATGAACTTTGTAAATTTCCCTTTCGTCTTCATACAACGAATGAGGCATGACGACTGAACTGGGGAACTTCCGAGGGTTCAACTAGTGGTTCGGTTCATGGACCCTCGTCTCATGCCGCCATTGTTGGGAGTGACGCACCGCCGCGATCGGAGTTACTTTGCCACAAGTCAGGCTACTCGCCGTCCTCAATTCTATCTACTTTCTCTACCTTATCCTCATCACGTTTCTTTCATTTCTGCGCTTGATCGCTCTGTTTATATAATCACACAATCAGGTGTAGCTGCCTTCAGTTTAACACTTACCTTGTAATCACTCTTCAAGCGAAGAAGTATGCGTAACACCTTCAGCTGCGAGTGGCGCTTGTTTGTATGGTTGGCCCTCGGTGGATAAGCGGTAGTGCGGACAGGGTAGTTGAGCGTCCTCTCTATCTTGCTTTCGATTTGATCAATCGGCAGATGGGCGCTCGAAAAACTTTGCCCGAAAGGTCGAGTCCCACAAAAGATACCGTATTCTTTTGCTGAGTTCTCTGATTTTTTTTTCCTTGCAAAGTAGCTCTTTCGATGGCTAGCTGCTGGGAAAGGCCTGTATAGATAGTCACACCGCCAAAAGAATAGGAAAAGAGGGTAACAACTCAAGTGAGGAATTAATGCGGTGGTAACCTAAGGGAACAGTATTTGTAGCGTGTAGTATTTTGCGGACAGTCGTGGGATGGCTTGGTGGCGGTGTTATGGTTAGGTACATAAGAAAATTCGAGAAGTCCGTTGTAACTATTGCAGTTGAATTTTGTAGTTTTCCCTTCCGTTTCCTTACAAAAAAAACTTTGGCTAGGTGGGCCTGTTACTTAGAACTATTCGGTGCTGCGACCTCTGTCCCTCTCCTTGTTTTCTGATTAATGTTAAGATTTCTGGGTGGTTTATTTATCTTTCAGGCCAGCTTTCATTAAAAAATCATCGTAGCGCCACGATTAAAGTTTAAGTCTATTCCTCGTATCGTTGGTTGATTGACTGAGTGAGGTCGCTCGTTCTTTGTTCTCGCGCTGTGTGAGTCTTCCGCTACAGACTCGTGTATGCTTGTTCACGGGCAGATGCTCTAAAGTCTCGCCCTTTGTTCGAGTTTGTTGCAGTCAGCACCTCCAGCTCCTTCGCGAACCCAAATGAGAACCCTCTCAACAGAAAGTCGTATCATGTTACATTATCAAACGGTGTTGTGCGGGCTTCCACCACAACTACAGGATCCCACTCCAAACCGTCTCTGTACACGTAAACAAGTCCCATCTTGGCTCATGTACAAAACTATGGAACGAGCACGAGGGTAGAGTTTTCGAGTCGAACCTAGAATAGTCTTTACCATATGAAGATAAAAACTTGACAGTGCCATTAGGCTTTTTAATGTGTCCTTTTACATTCTGGTTCGTAAAAGCTGAATGTGTTGGGCAAACGATAACCAGCAGCATCGCTAAAGCAGAATTGCTGCAAGATCTTCCAGCTTGGCCCGCAGGCCGAGTGATTTCTTACTTCCAGTTCATTAAAGCTCTGTTCCAACCGTCTTATACCTTTTTACGCTGATGTATTAACTCTTTGCTCCAGGGCCTTTCTGCTAGTTGTAGTTTGAGTCTCTTCCGTACTTCTTTCATCAATATTCTGATTGTAACTGCAGGAAGACTCCCCATATCTAATTGATGGAGGACGGAACATTCACCCAGAACTGGATGGACGCGGCAAATGGCGCGGCGAGATTCGTGGGGTTTAGGACGAGTTTGGCGCCTATCACTGAGGCGCAAACTTGGAGTAGAGTACATTAGTATGGACAGATGGTCGTAGTAATCGACTCTACTTCAAATTTGGGCCCCAATGATAGGCGCTAAAGTCGTTTAACCCGCCACGAATGTCGCCGCGCGATTTGCCGCGTCCATCCAGTTCTGTGTGAATGTACCCATACCCCTAATTGATACCGTTTGTATAGTAGTTGCTGCATCGTGTGCTGATTTGACATTAACTCCTTTACCATACGTCCACTCCTGCCCTCAACTCACCCAGTTCCCTCGAGAAATCAACTTCTGTTGTGTGGGCACGAAGTCACCGATTAGTGGTAATGGCTGCGGCATCTTTCTTGTCTTTTTCTACTTGCCTGGGTGTCTCTGAGGGCGATAAGGTTGTCAAGGTTCCACCGTGTCCAAAATTTTGTCGAAACGCATTCCGAAGGTAAAAGCGTTTCTCTTATTTGAATCATCGCTTCCATAAGCCCGGGATCGCTATGAGGATCTTGTTTGTGGTCTACAGTTTGCACCAATACGAAAACTTTTCGGGTACTATTCCACTATTACAACCCCAAAAATTCAAAATTTTTATTTTCGATGAAACTTCGCCTACAGGGGTAATCCGATGCCCTGATAACGAATATGACCTCCATTTTTGGCGCTGGCGCCATTTCGCGCCAAGGGTGTTTTCACCAAATTTGCTGAAAACTTGCATTCAGGGGTTAGTTGAGGTCCTGATAACGAATATAACATCCATTTCTGTGTCTTCGAACAACGAATAAAACTTTTATTGAGCCACATCGTCTCCCCCACAACCTGTATGCCCTGTCGTCGCGCCAAATAGCCTCAGCGCGTAAAATGGATAATATATTCGTTATCACGACCTCAAATAACCCCTAAACGCGAGTTTTCAGCAAATTTGGTAGAAACACCCTTGGCGCCAAATTGGCGCCAATGCCTCAAGTTTCTCTAGAAGGCTGTGAGCTTAGCTGTTACTTGAAAACATGAAAAAACTGTAAGAACACCATAATAGTATAAATACTACAGGAGCAGGATATGGTGCATGTGCATGTTCCATGCTATTGGAGTAGAGAGGAAGTCTCACGCTTCCCGTGTCAGTTAAAGCAGGAATAAAAAGAATGATCTCTTTGAGAAAAAACGAAAACGTGTGATTGTATGTTCCATGTAAATGCAGTATCCGTCTGGGAGTAATGTGTCAACCTGGAACATTTATATTATGACATAGGCGTTGGCATCTTGACGGCAATATCGGCGTCACCATTAAAACGTTGCGAAGTAGTGTGTTCAGACCGAGACGATGAGGCATCATTAAAGGTCATTCAATCATACATCTTTCTCTGTCTTTATTCGCTGTTTTCATGTTCCTTTTTCATTCCACTAGACTTCTCTCCTAGAAAATGTGAACCCTACCACCTCTCTTCTGATTGTGGGAAAAACCTTGTCCTCAGTTTCATCCTTTTATTGGTCCGCTCCATCGTCGACTTGCGAAACAGATCGACTGCTTGCGCCGACGTCAGCGTTCCAACGTCAACGTCGACGTCCTGACGCGGGTATGTGACACTCCGTGCACCTGAGGACGCGCGCGGCGAAGTTCGTGGCGATTCGAACGACTCTGGCGCCTATTATTTTGGTACAAACTTGAAGTAGAGTAGTTTAGTAGGGTCAGATGATCTTCTAATCGGTGAAAATGTTGTTGGGGGGTGCCAGCGCCCCTTTGTGCTCTGCGTCCCTGACACCGGCGGCAGAATGCATAGAGGTCGCAGAGATGGACTCCTCCCCTTCTAAAGGTTAAGGTAGGAGCTCCGGGGTGGAAGAGATGATTATCTTGTGCAAAAAGCTGGGATGGGGTAAGAATTGAACATCCAACTGATTCACCCACCCCGAAGCTCCCTCCCTAACTTTTAGAAGGGGAGGAGCTCCGAGATGGGTGAGATGATTAGATGGGGTAAGAAATGAAGAGACGCAGAGCACAAAAGGGCGCGGGCACCCCTGAACTACATTTTCACCCTTCTAATCTACTGGCATCTTTCATAGTCCACGACCGGTCGCGCGACCGATCGCGCGACCGGTCGCTCGAGTGATCGCGCCACTGGTCGCTCGATCGGTCGACGAGGCCGCGTTAGTTATGGGTGCCGCCGCGG
>UZAF01017610.1:18729-44091 GCA_900617895.1 Haemonchus placei
AAAAAACTCGGCCGGCATTTCTTCAGGGTGTAGGTTTAGGCGACAGTTCGTCTGAGTTCTTCCGCTTCGAGTTTCTCAGATATGGTCTTTTGTTGCCTCTGCGAGAAATGTAGATTGGGAGAGGAGTTGACGAAGTGAACGGTTTCTCGCTGAGAGAGCTCAGTTGAAGGGACTTCATTTTCCCCCGACGTTTTTGAAAATTTATTTCTGTCTGCTCATTGTACGCTAGGGTGTGACTGGATCCCCTTCTTGACTGCAAATTTTCTCTGTTACTGTTCAACGTCATTTCCCAAAGAGAAGAAATTATGTCCATCCCCGCTCTCACTCAACCTACCTCACTTGTTTCATTTCCAGGTGAAAGTTTAGTAGGGCTGGATGGGGAATGGCGCATAAAAGTGTTGATATAACAAGTATCTGTCGCAGTGTTACCGTGTTATACAAGGAGAATGTCCCTTATACCTAGGCTCGAGAAGGGAAGGAGCACTGCTGGGCGCGTTAATCGAATGTTGAATTCCTGATCCATTCCAGCTTTTGCATGAGGTAATCTTCTCACCCACACTGGTGCTCCTCCTCAAATAAGACCTAGTTTCAAAAGTACATTTCCCTGGTTGAAAGCGCCCAAATCTCCTTTTTGTCTTTGTAACGTGATGACACGAAACATCCTGTTTATTCCTGCGATATTGGCACTGTTATGTCCCTCACCCCTGCTCCTCCCAATCAAATTTTCACCCATCTCCAGTCTTCTGTAGGATCCATTCGATTCCAGTTGTTTACTCTGACTCCGTAAATTTGCTCCTGTAAAAAGCGTAGCATAGCTCACGCTTGTCCGCTGTAATTAAAGTGTACATTCAGACGTTTCACATGCACCTATCGCTGGCTCATCTCAAATCACCGATTTCATGTCTTTTGTACAAATTTGTCTTTAAACGGTACTTGGATGAGAGCACCTTCACGGACGAGGAGGTTGCCTGTATTCTCAATGAGGTGAGTCTGAATTTTTCTTTTAGAGATGAATTTTTGTCATTGTACTTTGTTCAGGTAACCATTGCGGTTCGTCGATACGCAAAGTTAGGGAATGTGGCTCGCTCCCGCAATAGTAACCACTTTGAACATCGGGTAAGTCCTTACATTCGTTTAGAAAGGAATGTTGTTAAAATATGAAAGTTTATTCACGATAGGTGGATGTTGGTAGCATTGTTGATATCAGCCGTTCTGGATTGTCTGAGGCTGCTTCCATTCCGAGGGTTACCACTACATTTAGTCTTAAAAATGTCTACTTGGCATTGCTCAGCTGTCAAGTGTTAGTCACATATGCTGGAGGAAAGTAGATCGAAAAGCTGGTAGTAAAGAACAAAGCAACCCCTCTGCTTTTCTCCCGTTCAGTTTTCGGCTGCGAAACTAGCACAGTTTCTGCTGTGGTGGGCCGGTATAGTCTCACACAAAAGCGAACGTTTTATCTTTCCCGTTTACTCTTTTTCGCGGCCGCAATTTATACGTATGTTGTACAGAAAAATTACAATAACTCGAGCGTTTCGATAATATTCTCGTCGCTACTTGAGGATTTTGACTTCTGTTATAAGCGACACTTTGGTTCATTTTTCACTTTGGTTACAAGTCGTGGGTTCAGGTAAAGGCTTATGCAACACGCAAACGGAACTGAGGATTATTGGAAGTTAACAAATGTTGTCGGGGCATTGAGCTTCGAAAAGCTTCTCTCAAAAGCGTATGCTTCTTACATATTACACGCCAAAAGCTTGGTCTCAACAGCGATAATGAGATCTTTCATCACCGTCATTTATCCTTCCAATTTCAAGCCAGTCTAGAATATGCATAACTGGTTTTAGTGGTGACTTCTAAACAGTTAACAAATTTACAGCACAGCAAGTGCAATGACGAGAAAATGCCTAAATGTCTTGTATTGGAGCTCCTCGTGTATCATGATCATGTAGCATCTAAATTATGATAAATCTTATTAATATGTTGAAGTTAACAACTGGCCAGCTTTGGTGTGTTTTCTAAGCTGAGAATGAAGTCTTTGTTTAGTAAGAACTCATTATTGTAGCTACGCCGACTATGGTGTGAGGTGGCTTGTAATACTTATCGTATATTATGGTTTAAACTGACAGGTTTGCTAACACAGAGAACTATTTTTTACCTTTCCTTTTTAGATTTATTACGATACAATCGTCGACCCACTTCCAACACCCCTTTATCGTTTCCTGTTCAATACGTACCCGCACAAAAAAGATGTCCCAGCAGAGGATCTTCAATCGATCTATGCAGGGGTTCGCTTGACTTTTCATACGACTTCATTTCGGTATAGACTTCCTCTTAATTCAGCTGATGGAGGTCGCTAAAAGGCTGGATGCCTTGAGGGAAGGTCGTGGACATGGGTATAGCACGTATTCAGAGCACCAGGCAAGATTTTCGTAAATCATTTATTCCTAATTGTTTGCACCTGCCTTTTTAAGATTTTCCCTTCACTACGTACGCGAGCTGTCGTGACGCCTATAACTGTTTCTCTCTATTACTTTGTTCATTGAAGCGGAGTGCATTTTTTCTCAGGCCTATACATTCAGGTCACTCAATAGAGTATAAGTTGCCTTCATCTTGAAGGATTTGAATGGGATGTGATCTTATATATACGTTTAGGTGTTTGTAGATAAGCCTAACGTTTGTGTTGAGCTAAATTCTCAGAAAAAGGAAATTAAAGGTTTATCACGGAGGATGTGCATACCTGCTGCAATATTTTACTACTCGGCCGTTTGTATGGAAATAGAGTGTAGCTTTATCTTAACTTTCGGTAATAAGATGAGTTTTAGAACAGGCCCAGCAGTTCTATGAGTGATAATGTTGACGCTCCCTCCGAATCCGACAGTGAAGCAGAGCCTGATCACACTGAAACGCTCTCATCAGTAAAGCCTAACAGTAGCACACAAGGTCGCTCAGATCATGGTGTTGCTTCCGACATGAGGTACCATTCAGCTTCATTTCAGTGAAAAATCATGTGATGTGTATTAGTTTTGTTGAGGCTAATGTTCAGGATTAGGCGTAATGATGACGAAAAGCTCGACGAAGTAGTGGATAAATTTAGCCACATTTCGCTTGACGTTAAGGTGTACTTTCGTTATTGTTGCTTTGGGGTTTTCTTTGATTAATTTTTAGTACCTTGCCAAAATCCTAGAATACATTCTTAAAAGTGTTGGTTCAGGAGTCGGCCAACCGACACGACCCTACCGATCTTCCCGATAAAAAGAAGCTTTCTAACAGTGGAAGTGGCTGTGTAAAACATAGCGTCGCAGAAGCGCGCCCATTAAGACCTGTAGAGGTGCAGATTTTGTAGCATCGCTTTCCAAATCAGATGTCTATCTTCTACTTATTTGTTTAGGTGAAAGAGATATGTACGAACGCCAGTAAGATTCACCCCTCGAACCCCAATAAGGTTCAGTCGGCTGATTGTTCTACCTCTGGGATGGAAAAACAAAAGCAACGAGGTCAGTAAAATTGTTTGCTCCAGTTCAAGCTTCTTATAGGATCAACCTTAGCTGCCTAGCATTCCACATTCACTCGATCAATTGATTGTTATTATTTTTATTATTTCATTATTTTCTACCTGTCAATGCAGAAGCAATGGTATTACGTTGCTTGTTCCTCATGAGTACACGATTGGTAAAAATTGCTATATGATAAGGCAAAGTGCTGTGAGAGTGGCACTCTCAACTAGTTGAAAAGAATCATTTCTCAATGGTGATTGATTAAGAGCACGGAACTAACGGATGACTTATGGGGCTAAAGGATAAGAAAAGTTTGAACAAAGTTTCGTACTTGGCGAAAATGGATTGGAGCCGGGCGTCATCTAGGCGATTTAGCAGTCATTTAGAAGCTGTAAGACTTGAAGGGTGACCGCGAATTTCGTGAATAGGTAGACCGTTACAAGATGTGTTTGTCATGGTATTTTCTTACCTGTACATGTTTCCTGAAGCAAGTTACCTATATCGTCCATATAATACTTCAGTGCTAGTACTAGAGTACTCATTAAAGGGTCACCGTTTTTATGGATTTAGCCTGCTTTGGGAACAAATTAATCAGCAGCTTGCACATCTTCAGTATTTGGGCTGCTCTGGTTTCAGCATGGGAGGACACCTTCTTGGCATTGCAACAGCGGTTAGCTTAGGTTCACTCGGATTGAGTTCCTACGTACGTTAAGAATGCTGTGCTTCCCTTGGCTTACGCTTTGAACTTAGTTCGGCCTCCTCAGATGATACCGAATTATACGCCAGGCAGATACCTGAGAATCAAGAAGCCTAGCGTTCTATTCACAGTAAATTAATAGTGTAAATTCACTTCTCACTCTTTGATTCAAGATGACGTCAAAGTTGCATGTGTAGACGACTCAAGGAATGTCGCGTCCTCTGCTCGCTATCCAAATGAAGGACGAATCCGTTTAACTGAATACATCCGACCTTACGGTTAGTTAAAATTTTTTGTTGCCGTATTGCTCAGGTATCTACTCTTGAGTTTTTGATGGTTATGATAGTAATGTCCCAAACAGTTTCCACAACAAAATGGATACCTAAAGGTGTAGTGTTTATCCTTGTGTGATGGCTGTCGTTATCTGCAAACTAGTAGTGAGTTCCTTCCATCTCAGCTCAGTACGGTACATTTTGACGTGCTGTTCAAATTTTACTTGTTTTCATAATCTTTCAGCTGGCACCTAGGACACCTTCCGATGCAAGCGTTCATGCATTGAAAATACAGATCGCCATCTTATTTTTTTATTTTGTAAACCTCGAGGTTTGATTGGCAGCTTCCGAGCACTCTACCCAAAGCTGTTTATTCGCAACATCTTTGGGTATGGGAAGAAAAGATAAAACAGGCACATTTAAGGACATTCACTGTTTTTGTCGCGACAGAGAATACCTATGGATATCTTTCTGGATATTAAATATGTTGAAGCGTTTGACTGGAAGTGTGACTGTTCCTGTTCGAAATGTGTTGTGAGGGTCTGCAGCACTTTGCTTTAGTTCGCTGCCACAAAGAATGGCGTAATAGTTATAAAAGCACCAAATTATTCTTACAGGCAATGTTTATACGAAAAAATCGAAGTTTTGAGTTTGTAACAATGGGATATATTGTGGTAATTTATTCCAATACCTACGTATTTTGAACCAGACTTTCAGACGGTATTAGAGCGTCATTGACGGGTTCGCCCTCAAAAAATTGTGACGGGAAACGTCTTAATAGGCCGCTTGGTGTTACTTTTGACGAGGCTCTGGAGCAGTGGATCGTCGCAGATACGGATAATGATCGGGTATGTTTTGAGTTCTC
The DNA here is from genome assembly GCA_900617895.1 of Haemonchus placei. Taxonomy (NCBI): domain Eukaryota; kingdom Metazoa; phylum Nematoda; class Chromadorea; order Rhabditida; family Trichostrongylidae; genus Haemonchus; species Haemonchus placei. The sequence goes on from UZAF01017610.1 coordinate 24,058, forward strand.
AACGCTGGCTACTCTTTCACGGTGGCAAAGTAGCCAGAATATTAGGTTGTCTCAAAAATTCGTGCAAGTTTTTCATTGAATTTTTTATCAACAAAATGTAATATCAGTGCACAATAAGTGTGCCATTACTACCAACAACTTGTTACCAACGACTATGCAGAGAGTGTATGCCTTGCCTTTAGAAGTTATGCTGATTCTAGCTAGGAAATGTTGTTAGGTCCTTTTTACAGACTTTCGGAGAATCGAACTCCTTTCCCGCTAGACGGCTGCTGAGGGGCAGAATACTTGGTCAGACAGACAAGGTCTAGAAGGGCATGATAAAAGTTTTTATTCAAGTCTCTGGATGTCGAGCTGTCGAGGCACATTGTCACACGGGTTTCCGGTTCCGGAGAGGTTACCTAAAGCTTTTTCGCTAAATTTCGTACTTGACTTGACTGCAATAGAACACCCGCAAATGGTGCGTAGGGAAGTGGGTGTTCTCTGTGATACACTTCGCCAAAATCTCACCAAACGTACGGCGTGATTTTTCTCCTAGACTGTTCCGAACTCACGGCTGGTTCATTCCAGGCGCTGGATCGACTCAGAGGTACCACTTTTTATTTCTAATGAGAACTTTATCCAGCCAAACCGTTTGGCAGGGAAGTGGGTGTCGCTCGCTAGCAGGAGCGGGTAAGAACTTGTAGGCGGTATTTCCCGTGTGTTCTCTGCTGAAACGTCAACTGATGAGAAATCCGCAGGCCAAACTTTTTTGAAAAGATGAAGACCTCTATGTAGCAATAGGCACAAAAGAATTCGATTGTTAGAGAGCGAGTCGTTTTTTACAGATTCGCTTCAGTCAGTGGGCGTAGGTAGCTCAATTCCGACAATAGTCCCTGATTTGTTTCCCAAGTCACAATCACTCGAGCAAAAATGCTCAAGCCCTTTTACCGCCGGGCGAGGGAGGCAGCATCAGGAGCTAGCGTGTAGCAGTTGTTAGAGTGGCTTCATCTGGAGAACGTCCGTTGCGCGTGTCCGTCGAAAGTAGGTCACGCCGCCCACTTCGCCCGCGGCGCATCACACTGAGGTCTCGAGATGACGGTACCACCAAGTGTCATTGGAGCAAATGATTTGCATGTCTGTGTTATCTTCTTGTTGAACTGACTGCCGTGGACCAAACGCAAAACGTATGCCCCAGTGACAATTGCGACGTCTGTCAAATATCGCTGGCCGACTCGCCGCGTGCGACGGCTGCGGCGTGACCTAGTTTCGACGGACACGCGCAACGAAGCGCACCCGCTTCATCTTTGTTGCGGCCTCAATCGGAACTCGTACAACACAGCGTTACGTAGGTGAGGTTCAACTACCACTTTTAAAGGAAACAGCAGCTTGAAGCAAGCAAGCAGCAGCCAATCAAGGTCTGGCAACTTTGCTCAACTTCTGCATTTACTTGTACCCATGGCCTGGCTGCAAAGACAATAGCGAAGGCTTTGGGGAGAGAATCAAAAAATACGCACGAATTTTTGACGCAGTCTAATCGAGTTGCCTTAGACGTTGCTAATGAATGCGGAGTTGTCAGTCATGATCATGCTTTTTTCAAAGGTGGTATTAGCTCCCAGTGGCAATGTACTGACATCGCCAACGATGCAAGCTCCATGTGCGGTTATCGTTCTTGAGCCAGGCTACTCTTTTGTGGTCTTGACCAAATATGACATACGAATTATGTACCACAACAAGAAAGAATATGATGTTGTGATTACACACTCCGGATCTGCGAGAGGTTTGTCATGAAATTGTTGAGGCGTTTAACTACCCCTTCCCCTTTTGAGGCGAAATAGGACGTACAGTACACGATAGCCAAATTTCCGAAAATTTCGTTTTTTATTGTTATTCTTGCGAGCCAAACGTTGACCATGATTCCATCTGTTTTGTTCTATCCCACTATATTATACTACCATGATAATATTCCTACAATTGGACGTGAAAAATCGCAAATCATGAGTATAGTCGAGGAATGTTCAACCTGCGACATCTCTGGGAAGGCTGGGATGAGCTGCTTTCGTTTGCTTCACGAGTAGAGTTTATTGCTCCGACACTGGCACTGCGATTAGGGAAAATTATCAGACATTGTTTTCGGCCCTTCTCATTGGCCCCGTACTTCCTCAAAAGTGCAACTTCAGAGCATTTCCTTCAATTTCGTCCTTCGTCTCTAGATTCCCAATCTTGCCTTTGCTAACGGGCTTCTGAAACCTGCATCACTGCCACCATTTTCAGGCTTAGCACTTACTCCGCGTGGAAACTTCTTGATATTGGAGAAAATAAAAGGATTCTGGAATATTTGCGTCTATGAAGGGAAACCTAAGGCTAGGGTATGTTGATTATCTCTATAGTCTGATAAGCTCGTTGGTCCTCGAATATGAAACTTTCTAAGCGTTCTCTTGTTTTGATATTACTCGTGGTTTTTGCTCTTCAAGAAAAAGTAGCTAACTTCTCACCTTGAACACCCTTCTATTTAGATACCGCGTGCACCATTTTATGTCTTTATTCTCACATAGAAAATAGCAATTGGGAAACAAGCCAGATCAAGTAGTATCGAGGCTTTCTGCCTCATATTAAAGGCTCATATTTGCCAACTAGCTCATCGTTTTTTATCGACGAGCACTGATCAGCTACGGCTGAGAAACGATCGAAAGCTCAACGCGAGAGATATGTAATAGAAGATAAGATCGCGGTGCCCTAGTAACATATATGCAAGTATGAGTTCCATCCTAGACAAGTCGTTTTACACACATATAACACGAGAGATTTGTAGTTGTTGAAATTCTTCTACCGTTCGAGGTTCTTAGGTAGAACGTTTTATTAGTTTGAAGGCCCAACTTTTCTACGTAATCGTGGTCCTCAGATACCTTAACGCAATTCGAGATATTTTACAGTCTACGATAGTGTTTGATCTCTCAAGCAAAAAACGACCCACTGTCTGAAATACTCACCATATCCTCCGTTGAAGCGGAAAGAATCCCTGTCGCCACAGGCGACTGCCAGTGGCGAATAAGACTTGATGAGCTGTTCTCAAACAATGATACCGTTTCATGTTGTTTGCTTTGGCTCTTCTAAATGCAAGTGATTAGTGAGGAACAAACCTTTTTTATGTCCCAACGTTTCGATTGAAATGAAACACAGATTGTAGGCTATCTAAGCAGAACATGTTTTGGCAGCGCTTTACATTTAGCGCGATTGACATTATGACCCGACTGGGGGTGATCGAAGTTCAGTTAGCACCATCGATTCAAGAAAGCCGTTAGTTTAGGTATATCGTTTCAGAAAGCAGCTCACACCCCCTCCCTCCTTCCCCTTCTTTGAATTAACGACGACTGGCTATTCATGTCATTTGTCCCCAATTTACATGCATCTCTTCATTAACCCTTACTTTGGCGAAGATTTTTGCAATGAAAAGCATACATTTAACTTTCCACTAGCCTGAAAGTTTTGATGAGCTACAGCGGAGTTGGAAACGGTGGTTCTCCAGGTTTGAATCGCCAAGACGAGCCATCTTCTATTCTAGTTAAATTGATTTTAGCACTCCCTTATGTTTGCCTTTTTTCAAATATTCATTTTGACATTTTTCACCATTGCTGCAGCTTTTAGTTTTTGGGGGGATATGGAGATCTGAAATTCCGTTCTATAAGGCGGAGTTATAGCATTGCTACAAGTTGCTCAGAGGCCTACATTTTTCGGTGGTATTGTCAGTTTTCAAACTGTTTGGTGCGAACTCGATCCTGTTTTTAAAGCTTGTGAACAGCGCTCCTTATCCGAACATCGAGAATGGGCTGCCGTCGTTCCTTGACGTATATCGTGATCTTCTCATCATCACCGATTTGGGTATGTTTTGCTTCATTTTATTCAAGCCAAAAACTCGAAAATATTTGCAAGTTTGTAAAAGTCCATCCATATGCATGCAGTCGTGATTTTTCCAGGAGCGCAGTCTATAGTTCGATTTTCTATTGAAGCTAAGACAGACAAATTGAAGTTCGAGGAGCGTGTCTTTTTGGGAACGGGCCCTAAGAAGTTTCTCTTTATTTTTTGTGTTTATTGCTGTAGTCAGAGTTTTTTTCCTCGTTGGAAGAAATAGTTTTCAGTCGTGGTCACATCGAAATTAAGTACATCAGCGGCGTATTCATTGATGATGATGAGAATATCCTTGTTGCTGATGCAAAGGGTCGCTCATTACAGGTGAGGTCTAGCACTAAAAATGTAAATGGTTTGTGAAGTGAACTGTTTTTAGCAGTGGCGGAGCACCTCAATGCATCGTCCTAATATTTACTATCTCATCGAATTTTTAGTCATGCATTTAAGTCTTTCATAATGCTATTAACCATAAGCTGCGATTTGGGGGTAGTCTTCTTCGTCCTTACTCAATTAAGCTACTGCTGTTGAATCCGTCGGAGGTCATGAAAAAGAGGTCTAAGTGTCTACTTGTATTAGATTTTGCAACCCTCACTGTAACAGTTTGTGGCAGCCAAAGCTGCATGTTTTATGAGAACCATTTAAGAGTATGTCTAAACAATGGTAGATGTTCACAACTAGTACGCGTATCGGTACTCTAATATTCTAAAGTATTGTAGGTGTTCACCAGTCACGGGATATTTCTGCATTCCATCAAGGTTGTGAGTGGTGGCCTTCCTTACATCAGTCAGTTTTTTTTTTTTTTTTTTGAGATGTTCTTATTATTGTTGACGATAGTTTTCAAAGATGAGATGGTGAAATTGTAGGTGGAATTTGGGTCAACCGGAATGGATTCATCGGAGCTTGTGCTCGTGCCGAAACCAATGGTGGGCTATATGTCTATCGCATCATTGTGCCACCACAAACGGATTACAAAATTCCATCTTTACGATCTAAAACCTGATGGATCTCATTTTCTGTTGTTGTGGTGTGATAACTCTTACCATATCATATCTACCTATCTATACTCTATTGCTGTGCCTTTTGAATTCCTCAAGCACAACCACTTATCTGTCGTTCATTATTGATAGAAAGCTATTACTGCTCGAAGCTCTGCTCAATACCGCATGAGTCTCCATCAGGAATCCTGTGCGCGTGGCAAACGTCGATGAGTGACCTAGCTGCTGTATCATGATCACGGTGCGTGCTTTCATCAATACAATACTGGCTGCTGATTAGACTACCTTAGACTCGAATTCAAAAGTGTTATGACTCTAGAGGCACAGGTAGGAATAGCAGTATTTTAGATTAAGCAATAGAAGAGCTGAAGCGCCCGTGCTGAAGGGTGCGTCAGTGGTAGGGGAATTGTTTAAAGCAAACACGGAAACCCGAAAAATTTGCCGTCCCCCTATATCCGCATTTTCAGCGTTGAATTAGTTGCATAAGGGAATTGAGTACACTGCCCCTATAGCCTATTCCTTTTCCCTGCCTGCAGAAGGTCATTTCATATAACGACAAGATCTTAGTAATACTTTGTTTCTGGACTCGCTTTGTATTCGAATATATGAGTTTCAGCCTTCCGAAGCTAGTCTCAAATTTGCTAGCTCCTTGCGACTTGTACCACCGCTACTAGCTTTGCCCTTTTTGTGAATTTCTCAAGTCAGTGAGCTGCTAGTACTAAGCTATGCTATGCTGCGGAGTTTCGTGGCATACAGGGTGTTGTGGCCCATTTTTTCAGCGAATTCCCCCGAAAATGGACCACCTGGTGGTAAAGATCGCTGGCGCAAGCGAATTAGGACTTGATTGAACACTGGGTTCCGCGTTATGCCAAGTTTTCCTTAAGCATTTCAAAGTTTGTTGCGATTACCATGAGAATTCCGTAGGTACTCCCAGAAATTGTCCTAAGAAATCTACTCTGCGTTAGTTGTTCTCATGGCGTATTTTGAGCATCCATTGCAACTCTTGAGCAGAAGTTTTTCTAGTTGAATGACAGTCTACAGGTATGCACATAAGTCACTAGTAATAGTTTCTAATACCTGTGTTTTGCCTGTTTATGTTTTCTTTTGAAATTTCTCATCGCGTCTCATTGCTAGTGTAGAATGAATAGCTGTTCAGTTTTTTGCGTTGAAGGTAGCTTGTTGTGGAAGTGATGGTTAAGAATAGTACAGTTATGCTAAAAAGCATCATAATGGCATGGCTTCTAGTTTCCGGTTCATACGAATTTCACTTCTAAAACCACGTAATTATTATAATCTCGGCAAGCTGAATACAGAAGTGTTTTGATCTTTTGTTTTGTTTTTGTTTTTTTTTTTTTTTTTTTTTTTGATGTCACTTGATGTTTTCTTTGAGATTTCTTATTGTGTTGCAATGCCGGTGTTGAAGATACAGCATGTTTTGATCTTTCTGTTACTTTAATTCATTTGCTCGAAGCTAGCTTATATTGTAGAAGTATTTCAATGGTTACAAATTGTACTGTTGTTATGAAGAAAACTTTGATAATAATACAACTGCTTTGAATCACGGGTAATTTGTCCTGTACTTCAAAAACCAAAGGTTGTTGGTTATGTTGATATCTCGGAAACCTTCAAAAGTAGTGCTCTGGAGTCGAATCTAATCGAAGGTTATGGCATCGCATAGACCGCTTACTTATAAGTAGGCTGGCAGGATTGAAAGGGATTAGTGCGTTGCGCACGCTTGAAATCGCAATTGGAAGGGAACTTCAGTTGCCTCAGTGATGACTCTCACCCTCCACTTTTCGGTTTGACCCTGCAAAATTCATGTCGGTTCCCTTATGCTTTATCATGCACACTTGTTTGAATGACCTATGAAAGCACTATCAAGACAGAGTTCGATATAGCATCAATCCTGATAGTTCAACATTTACTTCTATTCTTGGACTAGGTAGAAGGCAGTAAGCGTAAAACGCGCTTTTCTCGCTATCCATTGTGAATGACTGATCCATTTGAGTTCTCTTCGCATGTTGTTCGTTGAAAGTACAACAGAACCTCCATTACTTACTTTCGCGGAGTTCTAAGTATACTTAGCTAGTCAGCTGGTAACGATTCTAGCCATCTTTATTTTGGAGTTCAACATTCATTCCTGCATTTTTCTCGTATTACCTCGAACTAATGATTCTGAGGTTGAATGTAGTTCTTCCCACATTTTATGTTTCTCAATACCCCCTTTTGATGAAGGAAAGTTTTGGAGTAGAGCCCAGAGGCTGCTCTCAGACTTCAACGACGCAACCGACCGTCGTCCGTGTGTGCGTCCGACTGCCGGCGGCGCTAGCCACTTGTTGACAACACTGGACGCCGATGGATCACATGCTAGTGTTGTCAACAAGTACCTAGCGCTGCCGTCGATCGGATGCACGCACAGACGGTCGTCGGTCGCGTCGTTGAAGTCTGATAGTAGTCAAACACCAGATTGACTCGCGCTTCTGAAGAGGACTGCATCAAGCGACCGCTTCCCTCTCTGATGTCTCTCTACGAGAACAGAACCTGAGATTTCCTCCAAGCTTTTCAGTAAGTGGTTTCAGAAAGGTGTTCGCGACACGTGCGTGCGCATCTCAGGGTTAACGGACTCGATTTCTTATGATTGTTCTGTGTTTGGTTCCATTGCTGTTCGGAGATTAACAATAAATGGTAGGTAGTGGCAGGAGTTAAGAAGCATTGCCTTTAACAGCGCTTAGAAAGTGGTGAATGCAATTCAGTGGGGAGCAGCGAGTGGTTCGCGATTTTACCTCACTGATTAATCTGTTCCGTTTATGTGGGAACGTGTTTCAATAAAGTCCTGCATGGCCTTTCAAACTGCATTCATTTATTGTTCGTTCGCTGCATTTTCAACAACTCTATCTCACTTTCACTTGGTATTGATAGCGTCTGATAGTGTCAAGATGCCGTGGTACGAAGTTGCTTTCTTAAAGTCTTTTGTACAAATTGTTTGGCAGGACTTAGTTGTTGAAAAATTTGAGCACAATTTCCAGAAGGCCATGTACGAATAGGATGGGAACAGCATCATCATGCGGCTTTATCGTCGAGCTGTTCTTGCCATGGTTGCATTATGCTCACTCTTCTTTGTTGGGAATTTGACTTTCTTCAGGAAAGACGCTTCTAGCGAACGTGGTAAGAAAATTGATTTCTTTTTTTTTTTTCGTAAGCTGATTTCTAGTTTGCTACTGTTCAGAATGATCTTTTTTTCAATCTTGTAGTTTTAGAAAAAACTAACTCCGCTGCTGCTTCGTCTGCTGAGATTCATGAAACTAAGGGACCCTCGGCCGTGCATGATGGTATGCTGCGCTTTTGAATGTCTTTATACTTTAAACTGGCCACTGGACCAAAAGTGAAAGGCGTCGGCGCCGATTGATATCATAAAGTCGTTGGCTCGGGGCTCATTATTGTATCAAATTTTCACAAGGCGCTCAAGTATGTCTACTGTGGTGCGCTATTTTTCAAAAATTAACTGATTACAGCTTTGCATGGATTGCTTGTTAGATTGCGTTGACTACGGCAATACTTCCTCTGAGGCGTTTTCATGTTTCTTCTCAATTTCTTACACTTAATTTCATGATTGCGTTTGATTCCCGCTCTTCAATTAGCTTCTGAATCTCATAATAATGACGGGAACAAAGCACAAAATGTATTCTATGTAAAGAGGAATTGAGCAAGCATGCTGAAACGTCTTAAAAATGAATTCGACACGATTGGAGTGGCCAATCTTCGACCTCGTGGTGTCGATTTGCACCTTTCGCCTTCACTTTTATTCTTTGCCACATCAATGCTTTTTATGAAGACTATCACTCCTGCGACGTCTTCACTTTTATTCTTTGTCACATTGGTCAATGCTTTATAAAAACACTCTATTCATTTTAGACAGTTGTTCCTACGATCCGTCGTGCTCTTCTCCTCGAATTCTCTTTCGTCTACACGCAGAAACAGCGAATTCTCCTCCATTTGCTTGCCTGAATGACATAAAGTATGTTTTTTTCTTCAGGATTTTGTTCCTTTTATCATGTGCACTTCAAGGTTCTTTGATGGGCAACACATCAAGAAAGGTCTCAACCTTGTTTCTTTGAACGGTTCTACGGGGGATGTCGAGTTATCTGCTTCGTTCGACGTGGCAGCTTCAGATGGCGAGCTGATTAGTTGGTTAAGGTGTTCCCCTGCTTTTCTATATCCATTGTGAGAAATTTGAACCTTATATGTATTAATATGGTCTAGGTCGCTGCCACCTTCTTCACTTATCGTGGGAGTTTCTTTCGGAGATGTTGCCGAACGGGTTTCTGCAGATGCTCGCGCGGCACTGGCATCATTTGGTGCGGTGAAAGTTGCTGACTGGAGGGGATCCTCTTCATATGCAATACTGGGTCAACATGGTCTACAGCAACATGCCTATGAAGTTGTAAGTTGGTTAAGTAATTGCCTAGACTTGTTTTTAGCTTGCTCTATAATTTTAGGAGTAAGTTCTGGTTCTTTTTTGATATATGATTTTATTAAATGAAAGGTAATTGTTCTTCTACTTTCTGGAAGTATCACTGATGAAGTTATCGCTGGTTGTTTAGATCAGGTCAAACAAAATGTTCGCATCATTTTGCACTTTGTGTATATGTGTTGTGTTGTGTTGTGTTAATGTGCTCTTCTTCTAGTAGCTACGGAAGCCATATGCCTTTTTTGCAAGGAAAGGAAAAATCATTCATTCCCTTTCATCGACATCTATGAAATCATCACATCTTTACTTCGGTTTTGTCACTATCCACTTGTCTATCACCAAAAACTTCCTGAGAGCAGATGCTTGTTTTTTGCCAAGCCGATGATGTCGCAATTATATTGACCTGCCAGTGTTCCATTGTGGCCGCTTGAAACATTATGCCGCGAAATCGCGGTGGAGGTTTAATGTAGTTTGCAATGGAGGCTTTTTTCGTCCGTCTAATTTTTTGCAAAAAGCAATTAATTTTGCAATAGAAATTGACTTGCTTGGTATCGCTCTCCTCTATTTCGACTCCAAACTGTTCTCTAGTCTACTCTTTTCCCTGCTTTTCCGCTGTTTCCATGGAGTTGCACTTGATAAAAGCGCATTGTGCCTTCCGATTCTGCAGTTTTTTCTCTACTACTTGTTCCTTTTGGCTGCTCTTTACCAAGATGATTTATGCCATCTCCTCCAACAGAATACAAAACAAAAATGGGTTCTATTTGGACAAGTTTTGCAGAAACGTAGTTTTGCCACTTATATACAAGTTTTTCAGTTTGAGCATCCCAAATCTTCTCGGAACTTTTAAAAATCTCCGCCATGTGTATTCGGAAAGAGGTGCGGTCAAATTAACCTAAACCTTGCGGCAAGCTGATATTGAAAGGAACCTAAGCTTATTTCACACCTGTCAGGAACCTATCCAAAACGTCGCATTCGCATGCCAGAAAAGTCTCAAAAGTTATACCATCTGAATTGACTGTAGTATAGCTACGTAACGATCTTTCAGGTGGTCCCACAGTCATTCGGGCATGCCATACATGCAATTGAAGGCTGTTTCGATGTGCCCCTTGGAGATGTTCGTACCATAAACATGACACAAGAGCTGTCTGATATACAGAGGTTGGTAATAATGCAGATTTAAAGGAGCTTATTTTTCACCTGTCCTGTACCGTACTTAAGTCAGTATCTTGAATACGCTCGTAAGGAATAACTCATGAGCAAGGTAGTCGCATGGTAAAAGTTTTCGAGCATAGTTGTTTTGTCAGTTATGTAAGGGCGGAGATGGTGTAGTGGCAAGCGGCGCACTATATCACACGCACGGTCAGGAGTTCGAGTCCCGGATCTATGCCCGCCTAGGCCAACCAAGCCTTCCATCCCTCCGGAGTCGGTGAATTGGTATCAGACACGTCTGGGAGGATAAAGCACTTACTTGTACATCGGCTGGCCACCGCAAGCCATTGTATAGGCCACATACGCGCTCAATACGCCACTACGATTCTGAATGGAAGTCGAGTGCGGGAATGATTAACGCCAAAACTTTATCCTTATGTTGTTTTGTCATACAAATTTCGGAGGGGGATAACGTAAAATTGTTTCTGACCTTCCAATGTGATGAGCAGGTAGACTGCAACATGGTAGGGTCTTTATTGTTATTATTGATGTACTTTCTGGGAGGAAAATGTTAGTAACACTGTTTTTATAGTGTAGTGGCATCGTTGCAAACATGTAAGGTTCATTGGCATTGTGGCGGCCTACCCTTAATTCGGTTTTCCGGCTGATTTTAATCAAAGAGTGCACAAAGTAGCGGTGAAACATTGAACACATTTATTTTAACTGCACGCTATAAAACGTAATTTTTAAATTGCTTTTTGTTCTGCTTCTTAAATTTTTGCAAGAATTGAGCCAGCCTTTATGAATAATAAGTGCCCTCAAGATGACCAGATATTTTGTGTTCTCAAACTGTTCTCCAAGCAGTCGAAGAAGCATGGAATTCAGATAATCCAACGTGCCTTGAATCAAGGCGGTGTTGGGTACATAGCAGCATACGCATTACGTGAGCACCGTGTTTTGCAATGGTTGTTTATATCGCTCTTTTGAGGATCGATCCCGAGAAAATGGCAGCACTCGGCGGGGACTTCAGAAATGCCGACCAAAATGTGAAACTCGGAAAAGAATGGAAGTGGTGTGGGATGACTACACCTTGTGGTCCAGGTAAGCACTTGACCACATCATACACTCAGAGCTGCGACTTCATTTGTGTACTAATTGTGAAGAAGGCTGTGATACACTCGTCATTTCAGATGAGATTTCTATGCATTTCTTCACTGGTGAGCACAAAGACGATTTCCCCCGTTTATGTGTGGGTGGACGCATGGTTTTCGACCACGACTTGAACGGTGCAGGACGCGGTCTGAACCTGGTATCCATTGAGCCAAAAACTGGTCGCGTATCATCCGTTGCGCATTTCGATACTTATCAAGACGGTATGTTGTAGAGTTGCTCAGTGTTCGAAAAAAGTAGATAGAACAGACTAGTGCACTGTCTAAGACATATAATTTTCTACGCTCTTGGCCTATTGCGTAAATATCCATGTCTGGTTCAAGACGTGCCACCTTGGTTGGAGGTACAAAAATAGAAAAAAGTCCGTCTTCACCTGTAGCCGTATGATTGAAAGTATAGGCCAATGTTTGTGCTAAGAAATGCCGTTTCAATTCAATCTCTACAGAACCGCGCCTAGCCAATATGATCTAATTAATCAGTGATAAAATCAGAGCGATCAGCGATTGTGTGCTGGATCTTGTCCTTCTTTGCTCATTACGCAAAACTGGAATCTGATTAGCTGTTGATTAGTCAGCAATATGTATTGTTGTGTATGGGTGCCATTCTTTATTCAGAGGGGTGTTTTGCGAGCCTTTTCCTCAGCTCATTACTAATTGTAACACGGCAGAGCTAAAGCGATCTCAAACCGACAAAACTCGATTTGGCCTTCTGGACTCGAATTCTAACGAAATTGAAGTTGGCGTAATGAGGAAGTGACAATAAAAGAAATGAGGAGGTAGCTTTCAGAATCATCGGCTCTCGAGGAGTGGTTAGAAAACGTACCACTGGGAGAAGTTATGGCCGTCGTGAGCTTTGACGAAGCATCTAATATGTAGAGTTTAATCTGAATGTTTCTGGATTTTTCCCATTTGAAATTTCTGTTTAATTCCAATGTTTCCAGGTTGTCAGACATGGCAAAAAGAATTTTCTATGAAATGGGATCGAGCATGATCCATCGTCTCAAATTCCGGGCTTCGTGGTAAGTACATGTATCGCCGTTCATGTCAGATACTGAAAGTGAAACTTTCAAAGGTACTTCATTGGTCATAAAGGATTAGCAGCGTATAGTCCTTTCGAAGATCTGAATATCCCATCTGGCAATAGCTGGGCGAAACCGATCAAGACTTCACTATGTCTTCCTAAGAAGCGTAAGTTGCCAAAAACATGTTTTCGAATCTTTCACTACTAAATGGAAAATATTAGGATACCACTAGGGAAGTCATGGTGTTTATTATGGCTACATTCATGTCTCAACCATGTTGGAAGCAAATAATCATCCTTGGAGCTACTCATCCCATTCACGCCTTTTAGTCCTTCGACATTGATCCTATCTCAAACTTATATGAAAGTTACGACAGTGTCTGCATTCAGATGAGAAGTGTTAAACACTAGTTTCAGTTGACACCTGGCGTGGTAGATCATCGAACAGGAAGGGAGGTGAGGCGTCTACACGTCCTCTTAATCTTCCTCGCCGTCATTTCTGCCTCAAACACGACCGACACGGAGAATTCTGCAGCGGTACGTTTTGCTACCCTACACAGGTGAAGATATTAATATAGACGATATTTATGCTTAAATGTCTTGATTACAGAAAGCCGCATTGATGACCTCATCAGTCCAAAAGCGTTGTCAGACCGTGACCGTATCGGGGATCCTGTATTCAATATGCCCATTGTAGTTGCAGCTGGTATCTTTGCTGATAACTGCTCCTGAATTCTTTTTGTAAAATTTCTCGCATAGGATTGTCAACCGATTCATTGCGTGTGTGTCTGGAATCGTTAATGGAGCAGGAGGGCTTAAATACGCAAATGATAATTGTTGTGTATGACAAGGTTTGGAAGGCTTAACAAGTTATGACTTTCCATCTTTGTTTCTAATGAAAGGAATTCAGGAATATCCAGAGAACGCCGACCTCTCTTCGCTGTTTCATGTAAAGTCTTTGCCAATGAATGCATCAGACGGTTACAATTGTTAGTATCTACAACAAAGTTCTTCCTATCTCTGATTCGAATAACTGACCAGTTACAGCTCTGATACTGTCGGCTCTTTCTGCCGCGTTCGCTGTTTTCCCATCTGCAACATCTGTAGCTGTCATTGAGGAGGATATCCGACTATCGCCTGATTGGCTGTTCTATCTCTCTCAAACATTGCCTGTGCTCTTGGCTGATAATTCGATTGATGTTGTGCAAACTTTCAATCCCAGTGGTAGTTTCCGATTACTTCCTTCAACTAATTACTATGATCGAGCTTCTATGATATGAATCCCTACATTTCAGGATTTGTGGACACGAGTGGAGACCCGTCGCAAGTGTATAGGATTGAATTCCAGCCTCCATTGTATTCATATGTAATTACGAGAAAAAAATATGAACAAGAAATCAAGTACAATTCTGGTATATCGTTGCTTGACTTCTGGTTTTACCTAATTTTTCAAGTATAGAACAAGTTTCATATTGTATGTTCCAATGAGTTTGCTATCAATAGAGTGTTGCTCGAAACCTGGACGGTGGTTGATGTCGTCGTCATCTTCGCTTGTACCCGATGTGTCCCGCATCTTTGTCTCTCATTCTAGCTTGGGTGATCCCAAGTGGTCTAATGCCCTATTTGTGAGACCAAGGAGTGTGAGGTATGGCTGATCTTCATGAATACAATGAGTCATCTTTTTACTGAGCATTCAGCCGTGAAAACACAATTCTGAATCGCGAATACCAATCCGAGGAGGCATACGACAATTCAGTAGCATCCCAAATAGTTGCAGCATCGAGACTATCGCTAAGTGCCGTTGAATGTGGTGCGTGGAAGAGGCAGTTCGCTGACGTTATTTCTGCGTCCAACAGGTTCGCAACTAATGCTCTCTTATTGAGTATGTAGTTTTATGTAATTTTGCTACTTTCGTGACCGTTAAAAAGTACGTGTTCTCACTGACCACTATTCCTAATCTTCTACTCACCAACTGACACCACTTTTCCTGTTGTGATAAAACCGCCGTTACTGCTTCTGTAGAACTTTATAAGAAAAGACATGACTCACCACTTTGCATTATTTCTTTCTATTCGTTTTTTCTTTGAGGAGAGGGAGGGGGAGTTAAGCATCTCCTTTTTTACCTTGATATTCAACCAAAATTCCAGTGCATATACCCATTTGACAGGTTATTTGGAGAGCGTGGTTCAGAGTGTACTGTCGCGATTCCCTCCTCGGAACAAGAGGTTCGTGCAGGCGACAATATAAAATGTTGGGACAGTGGTTGCTCATGTACGTGGGTGTGGGTGTACTTTATAATCAGCCTGCGAAAGATGAAAGAGACACAAGATGAAATAGAGCGCGCGATGAATTAACCAACAGCGAGTTCCTATTCATTTGCTGATTTGTTCCTGTAATGTCCATTGTTTGTTTCATGATGGAACCCTCTTCGATTGTAATTGTGAGATTTAGCATCTAACACATGCGATTTAGTACTTCCGTGGTCATCACAAGTGGACCTGAATTGAGCGATGTGGCTGTGCGAGCTCTTGTGTCTCGCTGCTTCGGGCTATACCTCGATCAGCATTTCGCAACGGGAGTTTATAAACAGATCATCAGGTTTGCCTCCACAGTTATATTATGTTTGTAAGTTGACCTTCTCTCATCAAGGGTTCACGGTATGGACAACACAGTTCACGATAATTTTGGTGATCGAGTGTTAGACAAAAATGGAGGTTATAGTTCAGAATAGTGCAGAAGTGGAGGAGAAAACGCGGAAATTGAGCTATTTGGAGAAATTTAAGTCTCGAAAAGGTATTCAACAAAGGATTGAGCCCTAGACGAGCTGTGAAAAGGTGTGTGACAGTGCGTACAGCTCGCTACACTAAGCTGCGCGCAACGTTTGGGACCCGATGCGAATGGTGCGATCTATACAGCTTTTACAACACTTAGGAACTCGTAAAGGATAAACCTTGTAGGGCGGAAGTAGTGTAGTGGGAAGTGGCGCACTATCTCTCATGCACGGTGAGGGGTTCGAATCCCGGATCGATGCCCGCCTAGGCCAATCAAGCCTTCCATCCCTCCGGGGTCGGTGAATTGGAACCAGATTCGTCTGGGAAGATAAAAACACTGTCTTGTACATCGGCTGGCCACCGCAAATCATTGTAAAGGCCACATACGCACTCATTACGCCACTACGATTCAGAATAGAACTCGACTGTTGGGGCGCATCCCTCAGATGGGTTTGATTAACGCCAAAAACTTTATCCTTTATCCTTTAAAAACTCGTAAGCCTTGGATGTGTACGTTGACTAAGCCCGTATTACGCCCTGTCTAAGCCGTTTTTCGACAAAATAGCGTATCTTGTGCTATTCTTCAGGATCACTGATCATCTTAGGGAGAGACATCAGAAAACATTTTTATCGTGAACCGTGTCTTTAAACAATGCACAGTTTCTTGAACAACGCGAATACTAAACGGGTAGCATTTCGTGGAATGGATTTTTTCCAGATTCGTTTCCAATTCCGTCCATGTTTTTATTGTACCAGAAGTGGTGCTGACGACGAGTGGTACTTCATTTTTCAAAGTCACAACAAACAATTCCCTTCTTGCATAATTCAGGAAGTTTTTTCCATGGGACATTCAGTTTGTTTACTTAAAATCATGTGACCGGGTTTGTTTACTTATTGTACAAGTTACTTATAACTTCTTATTGCACTCGTCTTGAAACTCGTTCAGGTCGAGTTATTTGATCTTTAAGGTCTGCATAGTTGTTGATTTGATACAAGTTTGATAAACATTTTATTAAAAATGTGTGAAGCTTCCAACTTTTGCTATGAGTATGACATTGCGCACCGTTATTTGTTGACGACCACAGAATGTAGCCATTCAAGCCCTTCCACCAGGCCTTCGCCAGTGATGGCATTCGACGTCTGCACGTACCACTAAACCTAATTTGTTGATACAGTCTTTTTGGCCCACCTAAACAACTTAATTTTTCGTCGCACATAATAACGCAAAATGGTTTATACGTAAAATAGTTAAGAAAGGAAAGAATAATAAGTCAACATAAGGAAATAAGGTATATTGCCAGAAGTTTTTTTGTGATGCTGATTTCGAATATGCTTTCCAAACTTGCAGAACGATTCTATTATTGGTGTTATGGAAGTGTTTTTTTAAGTAAGCGCTCGACTGGGGAACGTAAAAGACGTTGATGTCGCTGTTTTCTCCTCAGTGGCCTGGGTGAGGTAGTGATTAAGCTTGATGGCTCGTAGGCATTCTATTCAACTTTTTGCATTCCAAAAGGCTTCCTGCATCCAGTCTTCCATATAGATTTTATGTCATTGTACGGTTTTTATATATTTTTATTTCTAGTATGACCTAACCAAGCACAGCCACAGCTCTTTGCTCGCTCAGATAAGCTTTTTCACAGTGAACGTGTGTAAAAAATGCCAACCCTTTCAGCATTATC
Organism: Haemonchus placei; assembly: GCA_900617895.1. Taxonomy (NCBI): domain Eukaryota; kingdom Metazoa; phylum Nematoda; class Chromadorea; order Rhabditida; family Trichostrongylidae; genus Haemonchus; species Haemonchus placei. The sequence continues at coordinate 41,192 of UZAF01017610.1, forward strand.
TCTGAGAGGCCTGGATAGAGAAGAAAGGGTGGTACGTCGGGTTACTTTCTCACCGTTCCAAATGTTTTTTTTTTGTTAGAATACAACTTATGTTCTTAAAGTGTAAAAAGCTATCTTACTGTGAGCGAGCAGAGAGAATGTGTCATTAATGACATTCCAGCCACATACCGAAGTATCTCAAACATCAGCTAGAAAAGTGGTGGAATTCGATAAAATCAACACAAGAATTTTTCCCTTATGTTCAATTATTAGGCATGTACTCCAAATCATTTCATAACTCCGCTCAAGAAATCGTTAGGCGAATTTGAGATTATATTCCGAAAGCATGTCTAACCGTAGAAGTTACACCAAACTAGTCATTCATGTGGGGTCCTTCCCCTATAAGGGTACCCTAGGATAAACCAAGGGATTACTCCATCATTGCCGTCGTCATCATTAGGTGAAGATTGGCATCGCCGTCGAGCGTGAAAAGGCCTATGGTATTTGGCACGCCGCAACCCTTTTTTGGGGTTGGAGGGGTGGGGATCTTGAATAGTGAATGATCCTAGTTCTTGAAAAAACTGTCATTCTCCCCTTTATCGACCCCCTAGCCCGGAAGAGTGTCGGGCAGCGAACTTGTCAAGTTGGAAGGTCTTTTGCATGTAAAAAACCCAAACTGTAGGTCGATTACATCGGAGAAATAGGTGGTGATATTTTGGATCATGAGTCGGCTGTGCCTTGCGGACTTCGTTCTCAATCAGGAACACAATCTTCTGGCAAGAAAAGTAGATATCTGCCGGTCCTTCTGACTGTCCAGGTAAAAAATCGTAAAATATCTCTGGCACGGCTTAGTCCATGGCTGGTTTATTGTGGGCATCGTTGATTGCTCCTTGTCCGATCCTCTCAATCAAAAATCTTTGATGACTACTGTAAGCATTTACTCGGTGTTCTCAAGTTTCAAAGTGTTTTCAAGCAAAGGTTCTATGTAACGATTTCTTACCATCTCAACATCTGAAGTTGGTTACGAAAGGGCCAATACATCTTAGATGATTATCTTTTTTTGAATGTTAGGTATTCTGAGAAGGAATGATACAACGTTACTGTTCACCTTTTTGGGCCAATTCACCAAGGTGTACAATATTCTGAGTAATATGATCACTCAATGAGGAAATTTGTAGTAAATCCTACCTCTCTGTTCATTATACAGTGCATATCGAGAGCCTTCGAAACTTCTGTAGCACTCATTGCATTTGGCATATCCTGTTTATTTGCGAACACCAACAGCACAGCATCTTCAAGACAAGTTAACTTAGGTACTCACATATCTTATTTAAATAGGTAAAGGCAAGAAAGGCCTCGGACGACACGATTACTTCTGATAAAAACTTCTGTCTCACAAGATTAGCGAACGGGACTCGAACCCCCATACTTGTGCTTTATTTTTTTTTTTTTTTTTTTGAAAAATTTTATTATTTATGAGCAGTCGAAATACTTGTTTAATTCTTCGTTCGTTTTTTTTTTTCAAAACAAGTGAGTCATTTCTGATAGCAGAATAACACTTCCCACATTTCTTGGAAATTCTCGAGTTAGACGGTTCTGGGATAATTTTTTCACATTTGGTATCGGCCGAAACGTCGCCGACGATAGGTCTTGGGTCTCCCTTGTAACTTTGCGTAGCGTAGGGTACGGTCCAATCGCCCATGTGTCTTTCTCTCATCGTTCAATAAATATATCACTGAACCACCTTTCAACCGTTGCATTACAACCGATCACCACCCACGTCTTCCGCATCCATCCCAGTCACAAAGAGAAAACATTATCCTAGGTAGATTGGTGAACATAGCTACGTAGCGGTATTTATTTATTGCAAAACCAAGGAAAAAACAAATCGTGTTATACTCTCATGGTGTTCAATATTTGTCATTGGTATAGACGCTTTTTAAACTTACTTTCACACCCTTTCATATAGTATGAGCCAAACGAGGAAGCCAAAGCTATATCCTACATTGGATAGGGGCAAGGAATTCAGTATAAACAGCTCCTGTCTTGCAAGGTTCCCTATATTTGTCAGCTATATCAATTCATATCATGCCTTAACAGAGTCTTACATAAGTGGCTCTAACATTTAAATGCACTCTATTCGCTCGTATCATTCGTTACCAGTTCCTCTCGCCAACTAGAAACGGATCCGTCATATTCCTTATCACCCACCAGAGGGTCACCGCTCCACTGTAGCTTTGAGGTTAACCTAATGGTAATGAACTCACTGACTCTTGCCTTCTATGACCACTGATCAGCCCTATCTGTTGATACCTTTCCCCGTCACCCTGCTTCAGATTAAGGGGAACCACTGTTGTAGATTGGTCACAACATATAACACACACGCACGCACAACCTACACAAATACATACAACATATCTTTCTCTATCTAAAAAGTAAAGCTAAGGACCAACCATGCAGCTCAGCGTCCGCTACAAGAGAATGAATTTCATTGCGAGCTTCTTCCATGCGATCAACGTCAGCGCTGTCGACAACGAAAATTATCGCCTGAACAACGAGGAAGATCTGTGAATTCGACTTTCGTGCGATGGGTTTTTCATAATTAGCTCCATCTTGGCATTATTCACTAACCTGGGTATCGCGAAAGTAGTACTTCCAAAGAGCCCTGATTCTCTGCTGTCCACCAACATCCCATACAGTGAACGAGACGTTGCGATATTCTACCGTTTCCAGGTTGAATCCTATGATTGAGCACATTTGGTTATAAAAGATGGAATTTAAGAGTTCTTTTTGGCTTCGAATCACACCGTCTTGGGATGCATCTTTGCAATCGATTTTGATTTAAATTCGTAGTGACGTAAAATGCCTAGCTAGCCCGTGCAATGGAATCGACATCGTAATCGTGATGACCGTTGGACCAG
>UZAF01017611.1:0-44067 GCA_900617895.1 Haemonchus placei
TTGAGACCACGACCACCTTCCCGCCTGAATAGTGATCTCATTGGGGTATATAAACACCTCGACTGTAGTTATGTCAAGTTAACTCTCTAGTAAATATTCCATCTGCTGCCTGCTACCTCGGGCGCAACACGTTGATACATTCTGCTTCACCTGCATCACTCGACTTGTTTGTTGAAACCCTTTTGGCGCGGTGAGATTGTGCTGCTTCTGTTCAAAGCCACCTTCTCACGTTTTTTTCATGAATTAGAGGCCTTTGAGTGCAATTGATTTGATCTTGTTCATTTTGATCTATACGCGAATCGCGCGGGTTATAGGTGTACATAAGTCATCGTTACTATCATTACGCAATTTCTTGGTCGTGTTTGCGGCGATATTTTGTTTTTTGTAATTTGATTTATTTTTGCTGTGTTTGTTATTGCACCATTCATGATAGTGTTTTTTGCTCCTATTGCTGTCTCCCATTTGAGGATCGGCCATAATAATAATTATATCATATTTCGTTCCTATTCAATACTCTTTACATGCAAATATGGCATCTAGTAAGTGTGATGAGTAGCACCCTAACCGCACCGGTTCCAGTTAAATTGCATGGTTGTGATTATGTGCGCTGGCAGTTTTCCTAAGTTTTATAGTTCTATAATGTTTTGTATTATTGAATTCTCTATTGCTTTCCCAATATTGCACCATGTATGCATAATAAACGAATGAATAAATAAATAATTTTCGTTACACACATTTTTTCGTTACAATTTACATACTTCATCGAACTTGTTTCGTGCACCGACGGTTCGACTGGATTGTTCCTTGCGGTAATTTTTTTCAAGTTCTGATCTTAGTGGCAGAGTTCATAAACATTTTTCGATTCGCCTCTAGCAAACGTACATTGGAAGCAAATCTTTGTTTTTGACGTTTTTCACGTTTTCACGTTTTTTTGGTAGCTCCTCGCTCTTATCATCTGATTCGCGGTACCGCACCGGGTTTCTCCGGATAGAGGCTCTCTCCCCGATGCACTCAATCCTATTGAAAGTGACGACAAGTTCTCTGCGATCTAAAAACAATTCTGGTACGTCTTTCGAAGAAGTTTTCATTCGCTGGTCAGTCAGTGGAGAGAAATTTGAAACTTGAGGAGCGTCTTACCTCTTAGTTTGCTGATAAAAAATTGCCTATTGAAAGAAGTTGATGTTTCCAAACATCCTCTTGCTCCGAAAAGAATGAATTCTCGTTCTTTCAGACCTCATTGAGGCACTATGTTCTAATACTCCACTCTGAACCGATATATGAAGAAATGACAGAAAAGACGCGAGTTTGCGGTATTTGCGCGAATTTCCGAGTGCTTACGGCGACTATTGTATGCGCAAATTACAGAAGTAAGCAAACCAGCCCATTTGGCCCCTCTGCTGGATGCATTTGCACCACTTATTAGTCAAATTCACTGGGGAATTTTGAGATTCGCATTTCTCCAGCTCGAAAACTTCTGCCGACCGTACAGCATCCTCATTCATCCAGCCACTGCCAGCGTAGAGGAGACATGTGCTCTCAGCACAGAGAATATGGGGGGCAGTCGATGCCATGTGAAAGTTCAGTGGAAATACTTCAAGAGATTTCACAACAGGACGAAACGAATGTGGAATACCAGAAGTTAAAAGAAGTGAGCCTCACAAGTTGCATACATTTTTCCTTCATTTTCATTTTCAGAATTGAACAGCAGCTGTTTTAAGTGGAAGCTCATCTCGACGAAATCGAACGTAGGTGCCTTCGGGATTGTCTCGCAAGCGCGCTTAAGGACCTCTGAATTACGATTGAGCAGGTTGCAGATCATATGTTGTGCGCCACGGGGGTTAGTTTTGAAGGCCCCGCAAGGAGAACAAGATAAAACCCCTAAACCCAATTCAATTGATCTATATAGAACCGTGAGTTCATGGCTTCCCAAAACTTGCCCTAACATAGTCATCAATTGAGTTTCGTTTTTCAGAGAAAGCAAGATAGACGCGAAAGGCGGGGCCCTGAAGAGATAGCTGATCAAGAAAACTAGCATGGAAAATTGTTCCAGCCGTTTGACAAGATCAGCGGAGATTCCGCCACTCACTAAAAATCTTAATAAATAGTTGATATATGTTGCTGATTCTTTGTATGTACATAACCTTTTATCGATCTCACGTCATTCGAGAGTACTGGTATCATGAGGCTAATACGTGTTTAGAGAGTGTAAATAGGTGCACTCGAATTTACAGTACTGTAACCACTGAACATTCCTCGCCACGCACTATCGTAACATCATAGAAATGTTGCCGCTACATGCCGCTCCCAGAAAGCCATCTTTTATTATGTTAACTTCGGCAGTCAAGCTAGAACTTGTTTGCACGTAGGGCTCTCACAAATGTTGGCAGCGGAGACACTTCCATCTGCTTCTTGAAGGGCTGTCACTAAAGATTTTTTTCGGAATTTCACTTATGGTAAAAACATTTCGGTACCGGAATCAGTGGCCTGAATTCATTTCCTCTCCACGACGCGCACCTCTAAAACGTGGTTGGTGAATCGCCTGCTCATAGAGTTTGTCAAAGAAGCGTGCATGGAAATTGTTGGGATGCGACATGTTTACTACCTGAACTATGTGATAAAATGAAGAAAAGAAATGAACGCTCCCTCATCGTGAAATTTTTATGCTCGAACATAGCAACAATAGAACGAGTATAGTGCAGCCAACGCAAAACATTGTCAATCGAGGTATGCAAAAAATAGTGACAGTTACGTCAGAGAGAATACTGAATCAAAACTGTCAACAATGCGGTGTGTTACGCGATAATGTTTCGACTAGCGGAAAGGAACGGAACACATTCGAAAGGGCGGAAGACGTCTCACCCAAGCTGTATTACACAATGAAAGAGAACCTATTGATTACAACATTCTACTCGTGAACTAGTAAATCATCGCAAACGAATAACTGCATTCATAATTGATTATACACGTGAACATTTTGAGACAAATAACTGCGCGATTATAATTGAAAAAACTCGAATTTGATCTTGGACAATCGAGCTGTCACCGGTCTGAAATCAAGGGCAAATAAAGACACGAAGGGAATACTTTGTAAGGAGTTCAGGATATAGAGCGGCTATTTGTATTGCCAGAGACGGCTCGTGAGCCTCCGCGTCTAACTGGGTTATTCCTGAAGCATCAATTGCAACATGTGTATGTCACAGTACTGGTATCGATTATATACCAAATGTAGACACTAATTTACACATAATTAGTGACAACTAGCCCATACTCCTGCGACTGCCACTGTTCTGCCGACCCCCCTATCTCGCCCTTCGGGGCTTATGGAGACTTCATCCATAGATTAATGTTCTTGCCAAAGACTCGTCCCCGGAGATTTCCTGAACGAATACAAAACATAAATACAGGCGAACAAAACAGTTAGTGATATCTCATGCTACTTCACCTTAATATATGCTTACGCATTCTTTGAGGCCCTGAGCAAGACTTCCTCTGGCTTGTCCACAATCGTGATCTTTCTCGTGGCGATGACAAAGGCAGTAATTCTGATGGCAAGAAGGGCACGTGATGAAAACAAGCTAAAACAGTTGTATTTAATCCAATGTCGTGACTTTGCGAGAGAAAAATTACGAGGGAAGCTAACCTCCTTGTTTTTAGCCCTTTCACAACGTATCTGATGACGAAATTTCTCTTCTTTAGACCTGGGCACGATTATTTTGGGGATGCTCATCAACCTGAACCTGAACTGTACGAAATTTAACTGATTGAGGCGTCTCCTTTTACACACCCGGACATCTGGAGAACTCCTTTTGTTGTAGGCACAGTTATCACGGAGGGGACAGGTCGGTACTTGCACTTTCTGAAAAAACCTCATAAATATGATGATAATGGGACGTGGAAACAAAAATTGATAGTTACAAAGCAGTTTATAGAGATGTATTTGTGGCGTTGATCTCCAAAACACTAACTCAAATCTTGGAACTCTGCTTTTCTTTTTGTAAACATTTTTGCAACCATGACCTTCGCAAGTGGAATGCGACAGGCTGAAACAAGGTCAGAAGTCGGGTAGCAGGTGAGACACCACGATAATAATTTAGAATGCTGAAAGTGCAGTTAGATCAACTCACCAAAATGTTCTCGAACATGCATAACATCAAATAGGAAGGAAATCCAAATGAAGCGTTGCATATGGTCAGCAGAACATTCAGCACATACAGATGGAATTACAAATAGTGAAGGCTACGCAGAAAAGTATTTACTATGCCATAACAAACTTGGGGTCGTATAAAAACAATAGGTAAGCAGTACTAATGCCATGGAAAAGTACTAATGGTGAAGGAGAATACCAACCTAACTGCAAAGCTCTGCGCCACAATGACGTCCAAGATTTAGAAGCCGGGCCATCAGTTGAAGGCTTACCTTGTTTGTGTCGGATACGACAAGGTCACTCCAACACAAGCTCAATCCTATGANCTGACACGTTTCGTCCCTAAAATCAAAGTGATCGAACCGTAACCAGTAAGACTGATTCGAACGCACCGATTCAGGACTCCCACAACTATAAGAATGAAGTCGCGGTTAAGAAGAAGCATAAAATATGCGATAGAACGCAAAACAAGAAAAAAGCCCCCAGATTAAAACAAAACAGCTAGTAAATGCTTGAGTTGCCAAAAAATTATTCAAAAAAGAGACGTCGATTACGGTAGAGTGGCGGCGCAAGTGGTGCGAATGCATACAGCAGAAGGGCCAAACGGGCTGCTTACTTCCACATTACCACACATTTATTTGTAGAAGAAAAAAGAAAGAAGTGTAAGAGTGTCATTTCTTAACGTTCTTCGAAAAATTTTTGTCTTTTTTCTTGATCCAGTCTCTCTTTCCTACACATATTTTGCTGAACGTGTAGCACGCAGATATTAGATTGTGGCTGATGATACTTATGTATTAAATTTAACACCTGTCACTGGATCCTAGATGACAAAAGCTCAGGTGTAACGCAGCCAATACCTAGTGAATGTTGAAATCATCAGTTGATTTCACTGGATGTCATTCCACCAGTGTTCTGGTAGGTGATTCAATTTCTCTGGTATGACTTGGTCTAGTATTGCTTCTTTTCATTTCGCAATAACGCGATCTTGTTTGATTTTGCTACACATAGATATAATCAATCTGTCGATTTCTACAAAAGAAATCTGCTCGATCTCGTACTTAGCAACATCAAAAACGCCATACAAGACATGTCCATTGGTCTCCCAACACCTTGTAAAAAAACCTACCACGCACGTCACATTCTATTTCTGGGCTTCTGCGAATGGTGTGAAGAAGGTTTGCAAGAGAGGTTCCGAAAATGCCTAACACGACCAGGTGGGCGTCCATTTTTGAACATCGATTGAATGTGGTCGTTCAGCTGTTGTAAGTATACCTATGAAGCCTCTTTCATACAAAAAACATATGCATATAAGAAAGCCATGGGCAGCCATGATCAGTAGGGATCAGAAAGAGTACCGAAGACTTCTATAAAAATTCGATGCAAGGCTTTACAATTACAATTATGACGTTGAAATGGAAGCCGGAGATAGCTTTTATAAATCCTACATTTTAATGGCAGAGCCTACAAGAACAATTCGTACAGTCAAGAAAGTGGATGATTGCAATTGCGGACTCGAACACGGCCGAAACCTTACGGATAAATTTTAGAAACTGTATATGAAGTACCAGTTTGGCTTTGCACACTAACGCGTGCAGTATATGTCGACGGCCACATATCCACGATGGAGTCATTAAGCGGAACTTTGGATAGTAAGAATAAGATAGTTCTTTCCAGATCCGAACGTTGGTTTGCTAAGAGCATCACACTCGATGTATTTGAGCAGAGTTATTAGTGGTTAATCATAGCTCCGTCCATCTTAGTGCGAACCCTTCCCATTATAAATTTGACCACCCTTCTTTTGACTGCTCCTAATCATTTTTTCCGCACTTTAGAAAATTTTCGAAGGGATGCATTTTTTGTCCCAGCCCCGTTTTCCTGTGCCAGCTCCGCCCACTTCAAGAATTTGACCACATTTGATCCATTACCTCCAACACTTTTTCCCGCGTTCTAGAACATTTTGAACAGAGTTGTGAAATGTTGATCTAAGCTCCGCCCACTTTAATGCCAACCCCGCCCACTTCGGTGTCAATCCCGCCCACTTCAAGAATTTGACCACATTTGTTCCATTACCTCCAACTACTTTCTTCCCGCGTTCTAGAACGTTTCCGAACGAAGTTACACTCGTTTTTGAAGAGTAGCTTTCAGCGAAGCCCCGCCCACTGCGGGCGGGGCTTACGCATGCCTAGCACTCATAAGACCTTGCTCACTCTTCTTACTTTTTTCCTGGCCTCGAGGCCTTCGTTGAATCAAGTTATGAATCTCTGTGGGAAGTACCGCCCACTGCGAGAACGCTCCGCCCAAGGCCTTTAAGCCTGCCGGCGCATGTCTAGTCCCTTGGGGGCGGAGCTCCGCTAGGCTCACATGTGCTCTGTTGCAATTGCCCTATGCTCAACCCATTTCAAACTTGACCTAACTTCTTCAGGTGTTTCTTCAGAATATATCGAATTTCCTTACAAACAAACAAACAAACAGACAGACAAAGGATAGTGCCATATATTCTGAGACTCGTATTCTGAGACATTCTGAGACAGGTACGTCCAATTTTTTGATACTGTTAATTTTTTCTGATCGAGAGATTCGAAGTTCGAAGAGGTTCGACCTAGGTTTTTGCAATCCTGTGATGAAATATGTTGTAAAAAGAGTAAATAAAAAATATATTGACCCTTTGGTCGGCGTGGTACCTACTCTCTGCTGGTAACCACTCTTGTAACCCTATCAAAAGAGTCCATGATGTTAAAGGGGTATGGCCCCCGTGTGTAAAGCTGTGGTAAAAGGCTTGTAAAGAGAGAGAGAAGAGAAAAAAGAAGAGAAAGAAGAAGAGAATTTTTCAAGTGGTGAACGGAAGATGATATTAATCGAGTAACTATATAGTGCGTTGTTTAGTTAAACCGTGGAAATGCTCGCGAGTCACAGCGTATAATTGGATTGGAAAACAAACAGAAAAGGAAGTATGATCGACTGTTGTCTCATTTCGTCAATATTATTTCGATATACGTGTGTAGTTTATACTATATTTGGAATACTATGTATATGGTAAGGCTAATAAGTGCTTCAGATATCCGAGCGGTGGAAATGTAACTCCCTTGCCATGACCGGCCAGTGCTGGAGTGCAGAAGGGCATAAACGCTACTAGAGTATTCAAAATAGCAGACAGTACAAAACAGCAGTAAAGGACTCACTTGAATCTCGAATGTTAGGGCAAAAAACTTATGACTTTTGGAATATTCCAAGACTGAAAGAAAAATTAACGGAGCACAACAAAAATAACAGTACGCGTATTGCCATAATACGTAAGAAAACTATGAGAGACCAAGACAGCCAGAACTTAAGGTAACTTTTAACTATTATCGTTATACTTACTATTAGTAGCAGTAGTAGTAGTTTACCTTATGTATTAAGGTTGCTATTCGCCGCGTCGCCGTAAATTAAGATTGCTATATTCAGAGAGAAGCAAAAATCCTCCGGGAATGTACATAAAAAATGAACTACTGCACATAGGGCGACAGTTGGCAAACATGGTAACATACTGATAACATCATTAGCATATAAAATTCTATTAGGGCACTAAAGCCAGCTGTATTTTTAAGAATTGCTAAGTTTTAAGGTAAGAGAAGAGCTACGATATGAAAACTGAGCGAAGGATATTTCGTTGCCTGGATTAGCCGAAGCTGAAGACCAAGCAGTAGTGGTAAATTAAAACGTATAACATATTTGTTATAAAGGCTAAGGAAAGAAGATAGTATATTTTAGGCCATTGTCTCCCAGCGCTCAAGTGATACTTCTTCTCTGTCTCGGAAACAATATCACAGTGAGAGTTCGGCAGTAATGCCAACGAAGAAAACCTCGAAGAGAAGTGCCAGGATGCATAAATTCAGGATGTTATTTCGTCGTTAATAAAACTGGTATTATTATATAACTTTTATTACTGACGAATTGCTATTACTGTACAAATGTACAACTGTTGTTGGTGACTACCTCAGGTCAATAAGAAGAGTAGTTGATTACATGACAGCATAACTGTGATGTAATCCATCCCTTAGGGGGAGGTCCAATATGGACGAATATAGAAGAATAGTTAACAACTAAATTAATATCAAAAAACAAACCTTGATTGGTTCTGTAATAGGTACTAACGCTATATAGCGTTGGGTTTCCCTTGAGCTAATATATAGTGATCGTCTTTCTGTTAAAGTACTATTAATTTATCAAATTAAGTGGGTACAAATTAAAGAAGTAGTTCAACTTTCGTCTCGCACGTGCCCTTGACGGAAGTCAAACTAGACAGTAATCTCCCCTCGTGCTCATCAGTAGGGTAAGGGAGAACAAAAAAAATAAAACTACGTTAGATATAAGTTAAATTCTTAAAGAATCCATAAAGAATACGAAGGAGGTTGAAACAAGAAAATTACCAGACACAATAATAAAAATCAGATTATACAGGAGTAACACCCAACAAAAAAAGTAATATATAATAACGAGTAAACAATGCTCTAATTGCGTGATATTTGCTTCAAATCATAACAGAGATTTCAGGTTGAAGATAATTATTCACTTCAGCCTAAATTTCGATTATTTGGAACATACTCAGTAATTAGTCATAATTATAACATGCACTCAGTCTGTAAGATAGGTCTACATTTGTTGTTTCCATGATCAAGTCTTATAATATCTTCAGAACGGCAACAAGTATCTGTACGGGTGAAGTTGAGCTTCACGAGTCACGACGTTTATCTTGCGAGATAGCTGCTGCCAATCGGAGCTGACCTGCAAGATGTTGTCCAATTAGTGAACATTCCAAGCAGCAACATCAAGCAGCAGTTGTTTCGAAATTGGTTCCACCGTAAACAGTGCTGACGAACGTTTGTTTCATATGCCCCTACGGGAAAACAGGTGATTGCGCACTTAGGGGTGTGACTACCAGCTAGAATGTCGGGCATGTGGATCAGACTATTTCAGCGAGACAGGACGACAACTACGACAACTATACGGAGAAAAGAACATCTAGCTATTATGAAGCGCGGCAACGCTTGGACGACATAAAGTACATAAAGTTAAGGAACACAACGGCGACAATTTTGAAGTAAAGTGCACGGTGTTAGTGCAATCGACGGAAAGTTTAGCGAGAAAGGCATTGGAGGCGTTCTGAATTCTGCAAAGGAATCCCACGATGAACAACAGAGATGAGTGTCCATCCATATCCAGTGACCTCTTGCCATGCTTACCGCTCTGTGAGCTATGACTCGTGATCAGTAGCATCGTGATGCGATCTCCCTTATCAGTATAAGAAAGACATCAAGAGGTCTCATTCGGTACTGACAGTCGCCTGTGGCGACAGCGGACTCTATCCGCTTTGACGGTGGAGCCTGGTGAGCGTTTCATGAAATGGGTAGTTTTCCGATGAGCTTCGGCCGTTTTCTGCTCAAAAGTCAAATGCTATCGGATATTGTTATTGAAGTACTAGTAAGAACGAAAGAATTTGCCCCAAATGCTTCCTGCCATACAGAGCGAAAGCTAAACTATATCCTCGGTTTGTTCCTTCTTTCATGAATTTTTCAATCTAAAATACTTCACAATAGTAATAACTGAAGTACTTCACCATACAGTGCGTAGCAGAGACACGTGATTGCACTAATTAGAGGAAAAACGAAAGTCTGGCAACCTCCATTTTGTCTTTCGTGTAACCAGCGCATTTGTGCGCTTAAGTATGTATTTGATTCTTCTGGTACGAACAGGCTTGGTGAACGTTTGCTGTACCCAACGTTTCGACAAGTCCATCGTTAGCAAAGGGCTGAGCGCGTTTCGAAACTTTTGGTACTAATATCACGCTTAGACCAACTAATTGCATCACATGACGGAAAAAAATCAAACCAAACATGTTTTCCGGCGAGTCACCAGTCACCAATCCACCAACACCAGACGGTTGCTCAATTTCGAAAGCTACGGAGAGACTGCAAAACCATCCACGCCCTGCTGAATTCATGTACAACATTTCTCGCTGTCAAAGCTCAAAGCAAACGGCAGAATGTAAGACAAGGGGCTACCAGTTATGTTGTATTCTTCTTATTCATATCAGGATTTCATTGCCTTACCCAGAGAGCTTCGGGGTACTTCTGCCACCAGTACTGGTCTTGTAGGCTAGAATCGCACACTTATACCAGTTATGTTGAGTGGTGTTATGTGTGTGTCTGTCACGACCAGGACTGCTTTCTCTTTTCTGCTTGGCAAACGATAAAATCGAGCTATCCCTTCTTTACTGATCTTCTTTCACACGAACGCATAACTGCTCCCTCATTTCTCCAATATAGCAAGCATCACATGTCAAACACTGCATTTAGTAAACCACAGTCCTATGTGCACAGCTTACAACTCTCCCCTGCCGATAGGTTGCGAGTTTTCCATGATGTAAATCAGGGCGTAGAAACTATTTGTAATCAACAGATGTCCAATGTTGTCTCTTGGTGTATTAGCCAGTAAAACGTCATGGGTTAGATCTGTTCTCGACCGTTCATTTGCCATGAATTGATCCAAAGCAAAGTTACAGCTTATTTTTAGTTCTACAACATACAACCCACTTTCTGCCTCGTTTGTCACGCTGCAGCTCTGTAAATGCGTTAGGATCAGCTGTCTGATATGCTAGTCTTCTCGGCTCTTCTCGCTCACCTTTACCAGCACACAACTTTACAGCCGTTTTGTGCACGTTACATAATGCTGTGCGTTTAAAGCTCTGGAGTGTGCAGACATTGCGTGAACAATAATGTTCTTTGAAACTCCTTCTCTATATCACTTCCCACTGCATGTCCTACTGCTGACACTCACATGAATGTTCACTAAGGGCAACGATTTTCGTAAGGCGCTCTTACAGATAACCTGATGCTCTGCCCAGTGTATTGACTATCAAGGAATTTATTCATTCCTGATCAAAGTCTAGCGTTCAGTTTGAAAATTAAATAGCCAATACTGTAGGGAAAGTGCATTTTGAAAGTGCGCTACACTGTAAGTTTGATTGTTTTTGAAAAAGCAGTGAGCAAGATCCGCTGCTGACCACCGTGTCACTTCTGCCCCTACGCACACAAATTACAGAACTCCACCTGGCAGACATGACGTGAACCCCAAATGCCCACTATTCCATAGCCCCGTCAACACCAATAAGTTTCCTATGAAATCACATGGTCACTTCTGCCTTAAGCTTGCAGAATTAGCCTAGAAACAGATGCGCTGGTGGATTAACCCTTTGACGATGATGCCGATTTCGACGTCACGCGCCCATGGGACCACGCCCTTTCCATTCATGCGCGACTGGCACCCTCCGGAGGGTGGCATGGACCTCAAAAAACTACCTTCTCTGGCTTAATAAACTTAGCAATATTTTCACATAATAGAAGCATCAGACTTTTTTTTATCTTATATAAAACTGAGCCTTAGAATTGCACTTCGGGTTTGAAAGCAATGTAGGTTAGAGTTTTGGTGATAGTGTAAGCACCAGGAATTCGTATTACATCGAAATAACTTGAGGTTAAGAAATCGACTGCGCGGTCACATAATCGCGAATCAGGTATTCTGAGTACTGCCTCCAATGCGTCCAGGACTCACACAAATCTTGCCAAAGTATCTAAACTCTTTCAGTACCGCTTCATTGACTATATATGTTTGTTATAAATAAGCTCTTATAAAACATTCACGTGGACCATGTTGAATATAAATACCATGAAGATTGCAAATAAATATGAAAATAATAAATAAGTTTCAAATGTGCAATTAAAGGAAAAAACATGGTGGCACCCAACATTGGGTGCCATGGTCCCATGTGCCAGTCATGGTACCATGGTCGTCAAAGGGTTAACCGAACGCAGTCATGGTTTTTGAATAAAATTATTATCCAATTTCCCATCCACGTGCCATCACGTCTGTCAAATTCGAGACCTTACTGGATATGGGTGCGCTCTACAACTACATTAGCGATAATGGAGCATTGCAAGCAGTTAGAGAAAAGTGTTAAGGGCGCAGAGAAGGCGAAGATCGAACTAAGCTGAACGCAGAAAATGACTTTGATCAATGACGGTGAACTGCACTATATTTGAGTGGTCTGGAACATAGGTTTCACAGATGGGAGCTCCTATGATAGGACAGCGGCCAGCAACGGCTCTCACTGTCTGCTTTACAAACGCAATCGAACGCCCAGTACTATGTACGTAGGCTGCCCTTTGTATTTTGGGGTTAGAAAACAAAAATGAATGTCAATCATGAAAATGAAAGTTGAATGAATGAATTGAAAATTGCTTCACTGCCTTTCAAAATATCCCCATTGAGATCTATGCACTTTTTTATGCGTTCAAACCAATTGTCGAAGCACTTTTGCCACTCTGATTGAGGTAACTCTGAAACATGCATTCTGAACGCATCAACAGCTTTTTCAAGTGTCGAAAAACGTTGACCTCCCATTTTATTTTTCACGTACGGGATAAGAAAGTCACCCGGGGCTATATGACTGATGACTCAAAAAATCGTTGTTTTGAGTGCTCACAAGTGCAGTTGTTTGTGCCGATGTGTGGGAACTCGTGTTGTCGTGGTGAAGAGTGATCCGCAGTTGGTTTTCCTGATTTTTTGGAAGGCAACTGGCGAACAAATCGTGGTATACCACTCAGAATTGACTGTTCTGCTTGTTATAGTGGTACGGTTGNAAAAAAACAGGAGATCAATTGCTTGGAAGTGCGTGGTG
Source organism: Haemonchus placei (assembly GCA_900617895.1). Classification (NCBI taxonomy): domain Eukaryota; kingdom Metazoa; phylum Nematoda; class Chromadorea; order Rhabditida; family Trichostrongylidae; genus Haemonchus; species Haemonchus placei. The sequence continues at coordinate 12,861 of UZAF01017611.1, forward strand.
CGCGGACAGCTTTTGTTGGATTTGGCTCATCTTGAAATACCCATGCGGTCGACTGCTATTCACTTTCGGGCTCATACGCGTAAACCCATGATCCATCACCCATCATAGACGTGTTTCGAAGCACCGCGATCGTATTTTTTGAGCTTTCTTTCGACCATCGACACGAGACTTTTTTTTGAGGGATTGACAATTTTGTGGGATCCATTTTTTACAGTTAAATGTTCATGCAATATTGAATGTATGCTGGTCCCTTCAATGCCTAAGGTTGTCCCAATCATTTACTACTGTTTGGTCATTAGTTCAACTTAATGCGCAAAATGTGCAATATATGAGTTGGTCAATCACAAATCATTGATCACGCCATGGCATCTGTCACCATATCATCAGGTCACATGACGATCTTGCAATATCAGTTTGCGCACAGCATCGAAACAACAACTGATTTTGGAGACCTCCACGAAATTAGCCTTGGAGTGAACTACGACCTCGCTTGAATTCACCATACCATCGATAAGCATTGGTCTTTGATGGAGCTTCATCGCGAAAGGGGGAGGGGGAGGTTAAGAGGGAAGGAGGTTTGGCCTAAGTGGGGGTGGGGCGCCAAGGGCCTGAGTAAATTTTTCGTGTTAGTGTAAACAACACAAAGAGCGCTCATATGTCAAAACGTTCTGAATACGTATAACCTCAAAAATGTCAAACTTTACGATATAGCTGTCACTTGCCAGATTGCAACACTAAGGTTGCTCAATCCCGGAATATAAAAGGCAACCCTCGTAGAACACATGCCCATAATCCACTGTTGCTAATCTACTGTACCGCTACATTTACTACTGTTTGGTCATTAGTTCAACTTAATGCGCAAAATGTGCAATATATGAGTTGGTCAATCACAAATCATTGATCACGCCATGGCATCTGTCACCATATCATCAGCACATCTCAGAGAACGCGCAGTTTTATCAAACATCTACAAAATGACTGTGGAGTTGTGTACGCGGAACGATCAGCGAGAAGAGCATAGAAGATTATCAAGTAGCTCTAAGAAATACACAGCACGACAGCGTGACAGACGAAGCAAGTCTTTCTATGCCTCTGGTAAATGAAATTCCTTGACAATAATCTGAGGTGTAATCGTCATAGCAACACAGTAACCACCCTCTTCTAAATCCCAACTAATAGCGACATAAGCCGTCTATCCAGAGCACACCGTTCTAGCAAACGACATTTGGCAACCACTTACATCTGTTCATCCATATACTAACCGAGACAATCCAAAAATCGAGAAAGGACTTTGAAATCATCTACTTTCTTTCTTGTTAAACCCTCACCCTTGTGCGGTACCCGTACTTCAATGAAAACGGAATGAGAATTTTTTCGCGCTCCGATTGCTTATCCTCACCCATCAGAGTAGGCATGCGATAGCATACCAATCGACTCGTTGGCCAATGTTTTTGATGATTTAACGCTAAAATCGTGATAAGCAGATCCATTTTACAATTTTTGCGCAAACTCCGCCTCCAGTAGACTGGGTTTTCACTTGCCATTAGTTCCCCATTTGCCGAGTTCAAATGCCCTAGGCCCAAATATCTATTTTTGCGGAAGCCTCGCTCAAAATGGATGGTCTACCCCTGCCACCTGTCGTTAGTTTTCCTATCTTGCCACCTGCATCTGTGTCAAATTTGAATACTCTAGGCCCAGGAGAACAGGAAATACAGATTTTGGCTGAACTACACTTCTCGTGCACAGCCCGCCCCTGGCTTGAGTCACGTGTCCCAATGAGTTAGGTTAATTCCCCAATTTTTCCAACCTGTCTGAGCTGTTCCACTTGATTTCCGAACTTCGCCATATAAGATAGTAACCGACAAACAGACAAACAGGCAAACAGAACAACAAACAGACAAGCGACAAACAAACAGACATTTGTGATTTATATACAGAAAGGATGGGGAACTGTGTGATATACTATCAGCTTTAACGTTTAACTTATGATGCTTAGAACACTAGGAAGAGAACCTGAGGAACAGTGGCAGAAAAAGGAGCTTTGGCAAGTGAATGAAGGAGTAGCTTTTGATTCTGCATCGCTTCTCAAGCAGAAAAAATAAGTGATGGTGGCTGCGACTTTCATGATAAATGCACCATTCTGCACTATCAGTATCGGTGCCAGAATTATTCCCGGAGACTTTCTGGATAATATGAACACAGAAACGGGCAACAAAAATAAGTGCACAACATAACCAGTGGGGCCTGCTTGCGCTGGGTTTTAAGTCGACCATTGTCAAGCGTGATATGGAACCCTCCGGAAATTTCGAAACGTCTTCAGACCTTTGTGAACGACGGACTTATTGAACTTTCAGGAAAAATAAATGTTCATCAACGACAACCTGCTCGGCACAAAATCCTTGTATACTCATAGAAAACTGGCGTTGAGCAATCCCGCTTTTTATGACCTGTCCCCATAATTCGACTTCGTCCAGAAACATGGTAGCGTTTTGCATGCGGATGTGGCTTTTCCAGATTACTCCTTCATTGACACGGAATATTGATTATTTGAACAAATCGCTGTATTTCATGTTATCGGATAGGCTTTGAGAAAGCGAGAAATCGAATCAGATTGCAACTTCACCACCAGATCTTCAATAAACGCTCCCACTGCAATGTTTGTGCGATGAAATTACAGATCATCATCTAATTCTTCGTTTGGGCGGCCGACTGTGGTTGCAACTTTTGAGAAGCCTTTCCCAAGCGTTCTTGTCCAACTCTAGTGTATTAAAAGCTCTCTCAGACGTAGCTGAACGGACTCATTGATGTTACTATTTGGTTTACTAGGCTCTACGACCCACGCAGTTCTTGAGGTTTCTGTATTCACTCGAACACTTGCCAAGAAAACCAAGAACGAACCAGCAATTGGCTAGAGGGAGAACACATAACACGATACATACCTTTGATATCTGATTGCAAGACGAACTCTTTTTCGGAACATGAGACAACAGAGCTTATCACATGCACATGACCTGATCATTCGTGCAATGAAATTAGAGATCATCATCTACTGGTTCCATCCTACTGAGCCTAAGAGTGTGGAATTGGGCATTCGCGAATGAAACGATCCAAATCTACCTTCTAACATTCCATAGCCTACTCCCCAAGATCAGGTTATGGCGACAAAAGGATGAAAGGGAGAGGAGAAACTCCGCAGTAAAAACACTATTTTCTTCACGGTAAGCGACAGCGTTTCCAACGGCAAGTGCCGAGACCAACTCCTGAAAATGGTGAAGGATGCATATTGGAACTCACAAAACGGAATGATATGAGCAGGGCCGTCCCAGTTCATCACGTCGACCCACATCGTCGATGTAAGCTCGCAATTTTACATCAGCCTCATCTGCGGAAAATCGAAAATACCGGCGGAGCATTCCATGATCGAGAAGATCACATCATTCCCAATCTGGGTATTTACCTGACTCGTTACTGTCCGAAGTTGTAGAAGAGCAACAATTCTTAGCGCAAGGAAAGTGTGGAAAGGTCGTCTACATCACCCGCCGAAGCTTCGTTAGTCACAAGAGAACGATGGCTCTGATTATTCTGAGGGTCCTGTTCTGCTTTCGGAGTAGCAATTTAGGAGGACAACTCCACCCTTTGTCCACTACGCAGGAATCGCTGTATAGTAAGAAAGACTTGGACGATATTGGCGCAAACGCCTTATCCACATTTCGTCTGTAGTCTACAATAGTTCAAGCAAATCACCCCCCAATTTTGCTTGTCGCGAACACTCCAATGGAGGGCAGGCAGCGCCAGCGAGCAAGAAGAGTTCTGAAGGGTTCAGCACGATTGAGTATATCCATGCTTCAAAACACTTACCAGGGAAGGCTTGCTCAAATTCGATAGAATTTCACATGAACAGCAAGTTGTGAACTCCAAAATTTGCTTGAAGGTAGTGCTTAGTGAAAAAGATCATCAAAATCCTGGTCAGCGTAGTGGTGGGGCTCTCTCTCGACGCGGCATGCGTGGGTTTGCCCCCGCTATCGCCAAAAATTTTTTTGCACAGTGTTCTTCCATTATAATAAATTTTTCAGAACTTTCTTGACATTTGTTCAAACAAGAGCCTTACTTCAACTATCGTTCAGACTTGTCGCTCCTACTTAAGGCATATTGTTCCCAAACAAAAATCGCTCTAGAACATCAGTTCTCATCACTAAGCATCTACGATCTTGTCATACCAACATTAGCCACCGAAGCGATAAAATCAACAGAAACATTAGTTCTTATACACTGTCAGTTCTTATCTCCTCGCCACGTGTCGTCAATGCTAGTACCCCGTCCCTTTTCCTTACAAAATTCAAACTCTCTAGATCCCCAGTGTCAGGACTTATGAATTTAATCTGTTCAAACATACACACCTACACGTAAACTGCACTGATTTTTTTGTGGTAGGCTAGTGGGGTATAGCTGATAAGGGCAGTCCAGGTGGCTTGATCTCCCTATCTTGCGCACTATTATGCACACGATCCGAAGATCAATCCACCAACCGATGTGAACTCGGGCCAACCAGACTTTTCATCACTCCGAGGTAATTAGTGTAGGACTTGTACGGGAGGGTAAAAGCGCTCGGGGTACGTCGGATGGCCTAGCACGTCTAACTACATATCACATCTCGCATTCGATTGAAATTGTACTTAAAAAACGAAGTCGAATGCTGTTCAACAGTCATAGCGCTTTATTAGAGAGACAAACCAGTTTTAGAAAGATGGATAGGAGGCTCCTGAATCGGACGCTGCCTTTCCAGTCAATGCTGCCCATCAATAGAAATCATGACTGTTGTGGGGTGCTGCTGTCTTTAGTCTTGATAGGCAGTAGCGATCGAATACGCGGCACCGAATCTCGTGATAAGAATTCCGATTGCGTAGCGCAATAAAATTGCTCATGAGCCGCTAGGTTAATTGAAACCGTCACTGATCGAATAAACATCAGAATGACCTTACAACAATATAATGCATAGCGGTTGAAGGTAAACTTCTAGTTGACTAGGCAAGGGCAACCACTTCATCGTCCATCATCTAAATCCTCCTTAATCCCCGAAAACGCCTTCGCTGGGAAAACGGAGAGGAGTGACGTTGTGAAATTACTTTTTGATCTACGTATAATATCAGTTTATCGGCGAAACGGCCACTACCGCTTTGATCACTTACAGAACAGAACCATTCACTGCGCTATTCAGTGGTGTTGCGTCTCTTCTGTTGGCTCCATTCCTTTTGAAACCATCCTTTTTGAGTTGGTACATACTGAGGACACCTCCAATGTGAAATCGACTTTTACTTATCCTACTCTTCATGACATTCCGTTCTGTGACATTCGCACGAATAACACAACCGCCTTTTGTCTTTGACGCTTGCAAAACTGCGGCATAATGTTATATTTCAAGGACTAACCCGTGCACAAAATGAACGGAGGAGCAGCAGGAAATCGGTTACCACGTGAAACTATCTATTTAGGTGAGTCTGATATGCATTTGATGAGTCCAATGATTGGCATGTTTGATGGAAGAGATACTCGTTGCTCAGGTTGGTTTCTCTGCGGAAGCAGATCATTGTTCTCGTACTACTCGTTATGTCCCGTTTGACCTCAGAAATTTGGTCCTCCAGAAATTTTACAGGATGCAAATGTGAAAAAGTTAAACTTAATGTCAGTGATATTCGTAGTTGCATCAAACGCACTGAAATAGGACTGCGCTCGAGCTCTTCTGTTGCGTAGGTTAACAGGCAATTGGTGTCAACCTTTCCGTGAAAATTATGGCAGCTCCTTTTTTAGCGACTGTGTATCTCTTTCAGTATCATAGGAGCTGGGAGCCCTCGGGAATAAGGGAAAGGGTAGGTGCATTGGGATGTACAATCCGCAAACGTAGTCTCTCTCAGTACGCCATGTTACGAGCATTTTTCTTATATATTTTCATTTTCGAGCTGCATAGGTGACTCGCGACGCATCGGGACACAAATTCGAGTGAGCTGTCTAACATTCGTCCAATGAGCTCCTTTTGCAGACTCAATTATTTCAAAGCTGGACTCGATGTTGAGGTTCAGAGGTTCTTTATTTCAGAGCTGGACTCAATGTTGAGCATGAAAGGTTCCTACAGGGGACGCCACGTTTTTGCATAGTAGATGTAAAATAATTCATGTTTCGGAGCAAAGATATGAGAAGGAAATAATTATAGATTATCTCCCTTAACATGGGATCGCACCAGCATGTTAAGGCACAGTTCACGGTAATTTTAGGTACCCCTTTTTACTCGAAAAGCGGAAGTATATGTTGGGGCTAGTCCGTCGGTAGGGAAGAAAGCAAGTAAATTCGTCGCTTTCGAGAGAAATAAGGCTCCCAAAAAAGTGGAAATAAAGCTCGGACGAGATTACTATGACAGAAGTACGGCGCTAGAAGGCGCTTTTTGGCACCCCTATTCATGAAGGAAAGGCAGATTACTATTTCCCGGTGATTCCGAGGCCACCCCAGAACAATTATGAATAGTTTCCAAACTTTCTCCCCCGAGAACATCAGCGGGTCAGAGCAAAGGTCCCTCCACTAGGAGCGAGTTTTACACGAACTATCACAGTTGGACCTTTTCTCATCAGTGAGCAAAGAGGTGTACAGAATATTCTTTGTCCAGCACACCAGCCTCGAAAATCTGACCATCCTCGTGTGATTTTCTTTCGTGTTTTTGCACAATAGCTCAAAGAACGCTAAGTTTACAGTATTCTATAGTCTGAGAAACTTGACTTTCATTGTAGAGAATAGTAGGTTAGTTTGAGAGTGAACTAGGCTTCAGGATGAATAGGATTTTGGACATTCCTTGTTGCCCGCGGCATGGTATTTTGCTCATGAACGGCGTGTCGCGCTCGCCACATCTCATTGCGCACCCTCACGCGCTGAGACTGGGACAATTAGAAAGCTCGTGTAGTGAATGCCACGACATCACCGCCACTTGAAAAGGGAATTAGTGTCCAAAGTTCCCGAAGATATGTCGTCTCGAGCAGATAATCATCGAGTATGACACATGATCTGACTTAAGTTGAAAGCATCAGATCTCGGATGAATCTTCAGAAAATGTGGGTTGACGACCGACTTGATCGAGGAGATCTCCAATAGAATGTTGAGCAGCGGGTAGAGCCCTTATCCGAACTTGTTCCTATTACCGGAAGAAGGTTAGAGCGAAGGGGCACGACGACAGAATAGTTGAGAAAAACGACTTTCTCTGGAACCTCTATCACCTGTATCCCCCATCGTCCCGTTGACCATCGATTTCCTCGAGCAGGCGCCATAAACGTCTCCATTCGTCCCTGTCACGAGCCAGAATGGTCCAGTGAATCGTCCTTGCTTCAGGAACATGAGGTCCAGCATTCTTTTCGTTGAGAGCTTTCGTGAAGAAGTCTGACCACCTCGTTGGCGGCCGTCCTGGAGTTCGTTCGATGTCCCGAGGGATTCAGTCAGTAACCGCCCTGGTCCAACGGTCATCACTATATCGCATAACGAGGCCGGCCCATCTGATCTTCAATTTTTTGGAGTAGTCAACGGCATCCCTGACCTTCGTTCGATGACGGAGCTCGGAACTCCAGATTCCCTTCTGCACTTGCGTGTATAGGAAAATTCCGAGCATGGTTCTCTCCGAAGGGCGTTGAGTAACGCTGACAGCATGCTCATCCTGCTTCCGTTGAGTCCAAGTTTCCGAGGCGTACGTCAGAGCAGGAAAAACAGTAGTGTCGAAAAGGTGAGCGCGGAGCCGGATGTTCCTTTCTTCTTCACTACTCCCTCGATATTCCTAAATGCATCCCACGTGACGCGTTTTCTTCTGCACAGCTCCGGAGCTAGGTCGTTCATCATGTTGACATCTCGACCTAGATACAAATAGCTAGAGCATTCGGAAATATTCTTTCCGTTAAGCGTGAAGGGAGCATCAGGTACCAATCCGTTCTTCATGCACATCGTCCTCATTGAGTTCAGTCTTAAGCTGATCCTTCCACAAACATTGTCAAACTCGGCCAGCATTCGTTCTGCCTGCTCGATGTTCGGTGTTACGAGCACGATGTTGTCTACAAAGCGGAGGTGATGTAGATAGCGGTCGTAGACCTTCACTCCCAAGTCTTCCCATTCCAAATGATGCATAATATTTTCGAGAGCGGCACTGAAAGGTCTGGGCGGAATGGTATTGCTCTGCGGACACCTCTCTTCACGTTGATAATGACTTCCTTGTAGAATGGTGAAATCCTGGTCGTGAAGTTGTCGTAGAGCTCACGAAGCATCCTTATATATTGAGTAGGAACGCCCTGGTTGCCTGGGGCTTCAATTACCGCTTCTATCTCAACGGTGTCCAAGGCTTTCTTCAAATCGATTATCGTAAGACATAACGGCATTTTGTACTCTCGCGATACTTCAGTGAGTCTTGTAAGAGTGTGGATATGATCGATTGTGCTGAACCCTCTCCGAAACCCTGCTTGCTCACATGGCTGTCCTTCATCTAATATTTTGCCATTTCTGTTCAGGATGACACTAGTGAAAAGCTTGTACATTACAGGCAGCAGGCAGATTGGGCGATAATTGCCAATATTGTCCAGATCTCCCTTTTCATACAGCAACACAGTCGTGCTAGTTTTCCACGGCGTGGGCACTTTGCATTCCGATAGGCACCGCGTGAAGAGCCTAGCCAGACTTTTGACGATGATTGGTGGAAGACTATTCAGATGTTCTGGTTTGATCCTATCGGGACCGGGCGCCGTACAGTTCTTCATCGACGTGATGGCATGTCGGATTTCGGAAGAGAGAACCGAAGCAGCGATATATTCGTCTTGCCTGAGATGGTGGGTAGGCAGGTAGACGCAGCTGTCGAAGAGATCTGAGTAGAAGTCGTAGGAGACCTTCTCCATTGCCCTTCGAGATGCAGTAACCGTTCCGTCGGGACGACGAAGGGAAGTCATTTTGGTCTTGTAGTTAGCGAAGCTCCGTCGGGCTTTACGAATGCTCTTTCTGGCCTTGGCGGCTTCGTCCATAACTGCTGTTCTTCTCACTTTCAAATCTTCAATCGTATCAGCTCGAGAGTCTTCAGAGACAGTCGTCTCTTGGTTTCTTGTAGACTCTCTGTTTTCCTAGCGCTATCGTGAAGATATTCGACGAGCTGATTATACTGTTTATCGATGTTGTCGATAACGGAATCTTTCCACCTGCTAACAAGGGAAGCGAAGTGGTTCCAGTTGATGGAGGTCTTGGGGCTTCGTTTCCCGAACTTCATAGCTCTCTCTCCACGCACTGAGAAGTGGAATCTGGCTTCGGAACAACAGCGGCGTCAGTCGGGCAAAATCTTCGATTGAAGATGATGTGGTCTATTTCATTATGGACTGTCCACCATGTGACTCCCATGTTCATCGTGAATGAGAGTGCCTCTGGAATTGCGAGTTACCACGGATGGTGTGGGTCGAGATGATGAACTTGGACAGCCTTTCACCCTCATTCCATTGCATTCCGTTAGTCCCGATGTGGAGCTCTTCAGCCGTTCTTTTGGGGCCAATCTTGGCGTTAGAATCACCGATGACCTTGAAGAAAGTGTGGTCTTTTCTGTAGAGCCTCTCCAGACCCATATAAAACTCCTCCAACTCCTCTTCTTCGTAGCTTGATGTTGATGCGTAGGCAACGAAGATGGTTAAAGCTGGGGTTGAGCCACATCTTCTTGATCGCAAACGTCCGATTCGGGTTGTTAAGCTTTCGTGCAAATCGATATTCATGGCCAAGTGCACATTGACGAGGACACCTACGCCGCCGACGCCTCTGCTGTTCCAAGGAACAGTTCTTCTCCTGTCTAAAATACAGCGTGCAGCGGGCGATGCCTTCTGGTCTCGGTCAGTCCGATGACGTCGTACTTGATCTTCCTAGCATGCATCATCAGGTCTTCTATACACCCTTCCGATGCAAGCGTCCGTGCGTTGAAAGTGCAGATCGCCATATTAGTCCTTCTCCTTTTGAGCAGTCTGTTTTGGCCCTGAGATTTTAGCCGATTCTCCCAAGCGGTCCTACCCAACGCTGCCGTATTGGGGGCTCGCTCAGGTCCAGGAGAATGAGGCCCATTCCTATTACGGTTTTTGGCGTGTAGATACCCAACGTGCAGCTTGCCAGGCTCTGACGTGGGGGCTAGGTTGACTCCGGGGGCTTGCCAGGCTCTCCCGAAGGCTACCCCTGGAACCTCTATAGCCGAAACAATTCTTGTAAACCACATGACTACCTTTGCTACATCTATAGAGGTAATTTCTGAAGGACAAGAATCAGAATTGAGGACAGAAAAGATTGACCTTACTTCGGTGAAGCTGATGGTAAGCACCCTGAGGTGTTGCTTTTCTCACAGTATTCTATATTTCACAGAGAGCCCAGAACTGTGGGCGCATATTTGTTGCAATGTATCTCGAAGGAATTGAAATTGACAATGAAATTTGTATAGGCGTTTGCTTACATTATTTGCAACAACAAGACACGATCGCCTTCGAGATATCTCTCATTAGCAGATATAGACTCAGAGTCTCTTTTCAAACTCCCCCATGTTGCACGCAGGAACCCCTCCTCATTTCTTTCAGGTCGCTCTTGAGCCTTGTTTTCAATTACCGTGAACCAGGATTGCAAAGTTGTCAGGCTCTTTCATAATCAGGGATCATACGGAGGAGCCAAGTAGTAGTAGTAGTAGCCAAGCGTGAACCGATGTTTCCAATGTGAAAAAATGCTTCAAAAAACCGTTAAAAAGGGGGCTGGACGAGAATGAGACCAGATGAATGAAGAGGAGTGGGGCGTTTGGACGAGCTTTACAATGTGGGTCATTGAGTAAGCGTGGGTCCTGGTGCAAATAACTGACTATAGTAAGGAAAAATTCATAAGAATAAGTTAACAAAAAACCTTAGTAACGAAATAGCCCACCTTCTAGTTTTTCGAGGTAGAAAATTAGAACAAGAATCGCAGAGGCAAAAAGAATAAGACAGAAAAAAGAATGGGAGAAAAACATCGCCTTATCATTCGGCGATCAACTCATTGTGTGTGGGCCCTGACGCGAATACTTGCAATCTGCATCGCTTCGACACTCGTCTGACGTGACATCGATCGAAGGACGGGAAGTGCGCGCGAGCCGGGAGCGAGGCTCCCACTTTGCTCTGACCGTCGAGTTTTTGGGCGCGAGTGGGTCCATCCCATTACCTTCAGAGGTCACTTGATATTCCTAGGGGCAGAGTCCAGTAATCATTTTTGAAGCAAACTGTGCCTTAAAGATCTGGAGAAAAGGAATGTAATCCCTTCGTGCTAATTAAGTCAGATCGCTTGCGTCGGCACCGCTCTTAGGTGAGTTTGGGTCTGGCTGAAGTACTGTCTTTTTGTAAAGACTGAGGGCTCTTCTAGGACACGCAGCAGTGCTGCATCACGTCTGTCAGTACACTTTCTAAGTACTCGTCTTCGTCAATTTTCACGCCGGTACCGGCTAAATCAAGGGCGTCTTACCATTGGTCGTGACTCCCTCAATAAACATCATTTAGCTGATCATATAGGTTTTCCGTGAAAATGCACTATCGATGTTTCTATTCAGAACGGCATCGCTATTCTATCGGGGATTGATTTTGTCAAGCAAAGTTTCTCGTCAGAGAAAGCGATCAAGGTATACGTGTCCCTACTTGAGTGAGTTAGCAACTTCTGCACTTCTATTCCTACACTAACTGCTGAGATCGAAAATGAAGTGGCATTTTTGCACATGATAGTTATGCCAATGGACTTCTGCTTGACAATCCGTCACATCGATAACTCCGTTGATTCCTGCTCAGTTACCTTTCTTTTCGTAGCCCCCCTAGGATCACGCTCGACTCCAAACGAACTACTTGAAATGACCAGTTTTTCGATACATCAACCTTACTACTGTTTCCCAGTTTGTCTTTGTTTGGACTTGCTTCTGTGCCCTTCAACAGCGTTCTGCACGATCAGTATTGAGATCACGAAAAAATTTGCTTTGCCCTTAGCTTCTTGCATGCAAATGATTGCGAGTGGCATTGAACGAGCCTTCACTTTTTGGAAGATATTAGGAGTTTCGCCTAAGTAATTACAATTACATTTGCAAGAAAACCTGCTTGTGCAACTGATTCGTAGCAAATGAGGTGGAATAACAAGTTATTTCTGCCTTGTAACATCCTGAGTTTTGGCGCCCGTAATTTTGGGACAACCAGTATATGCGCTTCGAAACCCTGCGGTAAGGTCAGGGATTGAAGGGGATGGGGGTCGAGCCAGGGACCTATGGAGCCTTGCGCATAGGTATAACTTCAGTAGACGATGTCGCAAACAAAACTACCACATTCACACTTTCAAAAAACTCACTCTAAGTCGACCTGGAAAATTGAAATTCTCAAAATTTTTCAGCGTACCGGATGCCCTTTAATCCTAATGCAGAGAGCTTTTATGTTTCCCCTGAACATTACTCCTATTATAGATACTTGGTATGTGATAAGGAATACAATCTCTCAGATCGCGCATCCGATTACGGAAGCGCAATTTATACATGAGGGCGCATATGGTCGACCATACAGGCAAATTTGAATCGACCGGCTCCTGAGATTCAAAAGAGGTATTCCAATCTTTCTCATGCTACCCTTGAAGAACACCCTTCGAAGTTAAGCGCACATGGCAAGGTCCATATCAATTGAAATGATAGGTGAACAAAATGCTACTTTTAAACTCTCTTTCTGCATGATTCACCCTAGCACATCGCTTGTGCCATGTCCATCGCAACCATAGCCATTGCCGTATGCAAACCGATGAGCCAATGCTATCGATTTTGGTCTACTGGCGCATAAAGTGGGAACCGCATAGATGGTTTTGGAGTTGTTCCAAACAATGGCAGTTTAGGTTCCAGATGAATACACTGAGCTGCAGGGGTATTTTTGCTGTCAGGTTCCCGATATCTGGGAACTATGCGAGATTTTCATCAAGAGGCGGTTACGGAAGGCCTGCCAATTCTTTCTCAGCTCTTCTTTTTTGAAGTTTACATTTGTGGGGTGCTATTCAAGTAATTAGTGATAGGCCATTCCTGTACCACTTGTCATACCGTTGATCACCAATCTACTGAATTGGGTTCCAGTAAGGTCCTCTCCCTGTCGCAAGTCTCCCTGTCGCAAGACAGAGAGCCCAGCAAAGGTTAAACGATTGAGACTCACGAGGCATAGCATCCCGTCCGTTGGGAGGTTTAAGGGAAAAGTCTGACCATCACAATGGCGGCCTAGTGTTCGTTTGACGTCCAGAGGATCCAGTCAGTAGACGTCCTGGTTCAACAGTCATCGCGATATCGCATAACGTGTCTGTCCCACCTGGTCTTTGATTCCGTGAGCAACAGCGTCCCCGATCACCTTCCTTCGACTGAACCGAAACTCCGAAATCACNGAAATTCCGAGTATCGTGCTTTCCATAGCGCGTTGAATGTCTTTGACTGCATGTTCGTCGTGCTTTCGTAGAGTCCAAGTCTCTGAGGCGCACGTCAAAGCAAAAAGGATCATAATGTTAAAAAATGAACGGATAGCTGGTTGTTCTTTGACATTTTCACTACTCAATCGAGATTCTCTAATGCTCACGTCGCGAATCCCTTCTATTCCGTTCCGGGCATGTTGACTTCATGACGTAACTGGTGCGTTCAGAGGTATTCATTCCATCTAGAGGTAGTACCAGGAACCAACCCGTTTCTCGTTTTTTCATTTCGCTTTCTTAACATCGTCTTCGTTCAGTCTTAAGCCGATCTTTTCACAATTGCCGTCGAATTCGAACAGCCGGCCAACATTCGTACCCCCTCCTCGATGTGGGATGTTATAGGCACGATGCCGCCTGTAAAGTGGTACTGATGTAGGTAGTTACTGTCGATTTTCACTTCCAAGTCTACCCATTCGAAATGACGCATGCTTTCTCGAGAGCGGGGTTGAAATGTTTGGGCGAGATATCAAACGACTGAATCCATTTCTTCACGTTGATAAGGACTTCTCTGAAGAATGGCGAAATTATGGTAGTGAAGTGTTGTAGAGCTCACAAAGCATCCCCACTATAGAGTAGGAAGCCTTTGATGCCTGAGGCTTCGATTAGCGCTTCAGCCTCAACGTCATCAAAGACCTGCTTCGAATCGATGAAATTCAGGCATGACTACTTTCTGTACTCTCGAGCTGTTCTCCAGCCTCATGACAGCGCTGATGTAATCAAGTGAACTGAACCCCAGTGGAACCTTGTTCTCTCCAGGTCTACCTTTCTTCTAGGATTCTGTCAATCCTTGTAAGAATGACACTTATGACAAGTTCATTGTTTGTAGACAACAGCATTCAGGTAATAGTTGCAAATTTCGTCTATGTTGCCCTTTTCATACAGCAACGCACTCTTAATAGTTTTCCATGAAGTAGGCACTTGAAGTTTCACCAGGTTAGGCCTAAAAATCAGCCCAAACTTCTGACTACAACTGGAGTGACATTCTAGCTCTAGATCTCCCAGATCGAACGTATAGGAAGGGGCACCATACGTTCCTTTCTCGACGTGATGGCATGTCGAAATTTGAAGAAAGAACTGAAGCAAGGGCACATCTATCCTGCTTACAATGGTAGGTATTCAGGTAGAGAAGGCGGTCGAAGAGACTATAGTAGATGATCCCCTCAATTTTGCTTGAAGACGCAGTAGTCGTTCTGCCAGAACGATGGATGCTCTTCTTAGACTTATTATTGTCGAAGCCGAAGCCTCGACTAGCAGTGGGAATGCACTTCCCAACCTCGTCAGCTCTGGCCAGAACTAGTGTTCTTTTCTGTTACAAGTCTTACTCTACCACTTCTCTGCATAGGTTACAAGTCCAAACGTTAGTTCGTGATTGCCTGTAGCTGACGAGCCGATTATAATCCTCGTCCTTGTTGCATGTTGTCGATGACGGATCTTCCTAGAAACGCATAGGGAAAGCGAGTTTGTACTATTTGATGCTGGTATCGGGACTTCGTTTACTTTCTTTCATAGCTATCTCTTTTACTTTCTTTCAAAGCTATCAGGAAATAGTTAAAAAAGACGCCAGGAATCTCCCAAAGCTTGCGAAACTGCGAAGTACTTCGGATGTTGTTGGTCGACATGGTAAATTCAGACAAATTTTCACTCTGCTCATTCCATTCCGCATTGTGAGTCCCGATGTGAAACTCGTTATCCGTTCTTCTACAGCCAAAGGTATTATAGAAGACACCGAAGATGACCTCAAAAAACTGTGGTCTTCTCTATAGAGCTTCTCTAGGTCTCTATGCAACGCTTCCAGCTCCTCTTCTTCGTAGCTCGATGCTGGTGCGTGGGGAAAGAAGATGATCAGAACTGGGGTTAAAACACATCTCCGCAAAAGTCTAACTTGGGTTGTCAGGCTGCCGGACCCACCGATGTTCATGGCCAGTGGCTTAACACCTTCTCCTTTTAGAGAGCCTGTTATGACGCCAGGTTTCGACAGCATCTCCCGATGGATTCTACTCAACGCTGGGGTATTGAAGGTTTTCTCAACTTCAGAGCTACTAGGCAAATTCGTAGTGGTGTTTTTGGCACACAAGTGCCCACGATTAAATGGTCACGCTATACCAGAGTGGGCGGGCCTTATTCAATGGAGACGGCCTCGAATCGCCTCCCAGTTAATTTCCAGTCCCTCGAATGCAGGCTTTTGACGGAGCTGTTGTGCAGTATACCAACCGCACCACATGCTTTCCACACAAGTGTGCATGGATACAATTGCTACGAGACAGAAGATATAAACGTACACAACACAGCAGAGACAAACAGTTCATCCCCCAAAGGCTCCCGCATCTCTGGAAAAGAACCAGCGTCTTTTGTTCCGCGATTTATTCTCCTGGAGTCGCGCCACGTTGCCTCGCCACCAACAAGCTAGAGGTCCTCCACTGAAAAAGAACCCCCACAAAAGGAGATTTTTGGGCACCCAGACTTCCTACTTTTGATGTCAAATGTGTCTTCTGGTTTAGCTAGCTGTGCTTATTTCTTAGTTTTCTTGTTTGTTCATGTTTGTGCATGTGCGTGTGTTGATGTGTGTATTTGGCCAGAAGTTCATAATTTAAGTTCACTGGAGCCGACGATTCGAAATTAGAAAGGGAAGACTGAGCAGGGTAAGAACATAGATAGTACATAATGGGTAATGATAACTACTGCTGAGGACTGATAAGAAGCCTCAGAAGGCGAGAGTCCCGACCCGACCTTCGAGTTAGCAGCAAAGCTCTAGCACTCTGGTAGAAATTGTAGGGAGCAAGAGGATATAAAGAGAAGATTATGAGCAATAGGGGCTGGTAAGGAGCCATCGACTTAGGAGTCATTGAATAAATGACGCCCTCCCTGTCAGCAGAGACTTTGGCACCTTTACGGGTGATGTAAGATATTACGGGATTTTGTATGCGTTATAGCAGCGACTGATGTTAATTGATAGCTTCCGGTAGCTTGGCTTGGAGCCCCTAAAACTCAAATCAAATCAAATTTGAAACTTTGATAAGTGGTGTGAAGTATAGAGAGCCCGCAGATGATTGTTGAAACGGCTTGGTAGCATATCAAAAGGGTTGAGTGGAAGCCATGGAAAGTAGGAGATACTGGGTCTGTAACGCCCTAGCAGAGTAGCGTGCACTACTTCAGTTAAGCATGTGATGAGGGATTTGCTGGTAGTTTTTGACAAGGACTGATAAAAAGTGACAGTTCCTGATAATCACCTCTGGATTACTCACTCGTTTGGTACTCTAGCGAGGCATCTTCGATATAGACTGTCCCTGAGTCGCCGGTAACGGATCACGGAAAATGATAACATCTGATCAGGGCTGATAAGTTATTATAGAAAAACTTCAGGATCTCTTCCTTTAGGTATACACGACGTAGCTTCAATATTTTTCTGTTTTAAACGGTAATATAGGACGACTAGTCGGGATGCCGGGCTGACGTCGGTCTTCCCATTCTTCCTATGATGGAGTTGCAATAATCGGCAAACTAATCTCTAGAAGTCTCGATCTTTTGCTGTTCTTCACGAAAATAATGATCCATTGAAGGGTCAACAGGTCGGAATCAAATATTTTTATGCACACTCCGCTTTTGAGAGCAGAATCTAGTCGTGTCGCATATCGTCGATGTTCCCATCTATTCTGCCAATCCCGTTCAGGATGACGGGTGAAAACAACTTGCTGTTTACAGAGAGCAGGCAGATTGTCGATAGTGACCAATATCGTCGGGTCTTCCATCTTAAACTGCAACACAGCCTTGCCAGTTTTCCAAGCAACTGTTCTGGTTTGGTCTTATCGGGACAGGACACCCTACAATTCTTCATCGACGTGTTGGCATGTCGAATTTCGGAAGAGACATTTGAAGAGACGACACATCCATCATGTCTAAGATGATACTTAGGTAGGTGTACCGAAGAGATTCGAGTAGACGTAAATGCAGTAGCTGTTCTGCCAGGAGGACGGAGGGAAGTCATTTCGGTCTTATAATTGGCGAAGCGCCGGTGAGCTTTACGAATGCTCCTCCCAGCTTCGGCGGTTACTGCTGCTATTCTCTCTTACTAATCTTCCTTTGTCGCTTTTCAGCATAGCTTTGCATGTTAGAACATTAGCTGGTTAGTGCCTGCAGCTCGCGCGATTCCAGTCTCACGTATCAGCTTGAGATTTTTTCGAAGAAAGACGTTTCTTGGCACCTTTTAGACTCTGCTTTTCTCGCTCTATCATGAAGAAGGTATTCGACGAACAGGATGTATTCTTCATTGACCCGTCGCGAACACCTCCCCACAAGTTCGCAAGCGAAGAGAAATGATCCTAGTTGATAACAGTCTTGGGATTTTGTTTCCTGAACTTCGCAGATTAAGTTGATTTGATCTGTATCATTATGGGTCTGTCCACCAGACATGTACTCGGACAGGCTTTCACCTTGCTCATTCAATCATTCCGTGAGTCTTGATGTGAAGGAGGGGCCAATGTTAGCATTGAAATTACCGCGACTACCTTGGAGCACAGTATGACCTTTTCTGTAGACCCCTCCAGATCCATATAAAACGCTTGCAGTTCATCTTCTTCGTAGTTCGATGTTGTTGCAGAGACAACAAACTGTTGGAGTTGGGATTGAGCCACATCGCATTCGCAAACGTTCAATTCCTGTTGTTAAGCTTTCGTACGAGTCGACGTCCGTGGCCAAGTTCGTGTCGACGAGAACACGAATAACACGGACGTCTCTGCTATCGCATGTTCCAAGAAACAGTTCTTCTCCAATTCTAAAAATTTCGGGCATCGGGTGGTGCCTTCTTGTCTCGGTCAGTCCGATGACGTCGTTCTTGATCTTGTTGCTTGCATCATCAGATCTTCGACAGACGCTTCCAATGCATGTGTTCGTGCATTGAAAGTACAGATCGCCAATTCAGTCCTTCGCTTTTAGACAGCTTGTTATGGCCCTGAAGTTTCAGCAGTTTTCCCGAGCAGTCCTAAACAACGCTGACGTATTGGGGGCTCGCTCAGGCTCGAGGGAATGAGGTCCATTCATGGCAAACCCCGATCACCTCGCGAATTCGACCGAGCTGCTTCTACTCATTTTTCACACGACTCAGCTTCTTCTCATTCTTCACACGACTCACTTTCCACGTTATAGAACGTTTTAACAGAGTCATGCATTTTTCAGGGAGGACCTAACACTTGAATGCATTCCCCACTCACTGCAGGCGGAGCTTTGGCAGGTTTACGTGTGCCCACCAGACACCACGCTACCGCTCAATCGAGTTATGATCTTGTGCGGTGAGAATCGCCCACTGCGAGAACGCTCCATCCACCGCCGGCGAGTCTCCCTACAATTGTTGACCCATCCCTCACCTTCGCCATTTTTTTTCGTCTGGGCTGTCAGAAAACCTAATTCAGATATATTACTCTAAACAGCACCCACTTCGTGCATGCCCCTCTCCCTGTGGGCGGAGCCCCGCTCAGCTCACATGTACTCTATTGGTCTTGTCCTATTCCTATGCCCAACCCGTCCCAAATTTGAAGTGACTTCTGTAGGCGTTTTTTCAGGTGATATCGAATTTTCGTACATGCAATCAAACAAACAGATACACCCAAGCGCCTAATATATAGTAAGGATAACTCACTGGGACAAAGTATCAGTTAACAGTTGCTACTTTTCAGTTGTGAAACTCGTTACTGCTACAAATCGGGCTTTTCCAGGAAACTGACACATTACAGAAAGACTGTTTATTAAGTGATAGCATGAAAAATGGATAGTTTTAGCGTCATTTTAAAAGGGCGTTGTTACATTAAACGTAACCGGGAACGTCCGAACGGAAAACATCTACTCCTGGTTATAAACTGAAGCAAGCGTCCTTACCATTAACGTGCCCTCGGGAGTTTTGGTGAGCGACCACGTCGGAATTAAGTTTTTCCAAAATCCTTCCATTCCATCTTGTCTAGCTCGCCGGATTTATTTGCAAACATACCCAAACATACTGCATACCATGACACACCGCAGTAAGAAGCCCTTCTAACAAAAATAAAGTAGGAGGTAGAGAGAACGGCCTTTAACGGCCGAATCATGCGTTTGGCTTTTGATAGATACATTGTTTTTGTGCATGCTGTAGTATGACGCTACAGCTAAAACTAAAAGCTGGAAAGACGTTTTCGTTCGTATCGTGTATTTACCCTGTGACCTCTAGAAAACAGCCGATGAGCAAAACTGCAATCGTTCCTTCTAAATAGAGATTCATAACGGAAACCTCCAGGTGTATAATCAATTTTAAAATGTCTGCGATTCAGTGTTTGTAGCTGCTACGAAGAATTGCTTTAGTTCTCTGTTTCCTTGAACCCTTTCCATTAGAAAGTCTTGCGCTGGCTACTTTCAGAGGATTTCATGGAACTCAGGGGTGAAGTGAAAACCGAGAAAGGTTTTCTCTATCAAATTACTACTTGACAGCGCAATTGCACTTGAATTCCTCTTTCATGTAACGCATTGCTAGGCAAGGGAGCTACTCTGAAGGCAAGCCTTATCGCTTAAGGCAGGAAGGCTTTTTGCAATAACACGCCTTCAACCAAATACTCAAGTACTTTAATAAAGTGCATCAGTACTCAAGAGCTGAGTATGTCCAATCGAATGTGGTCCTGCTTACCTCTTGCGACCAAAATCTCCCCGCACAACAACCAGTGGCTTTGAAGCATTTCAAGAAATGCGAACTCGTCAATCATTTACTTTTTCGCTGAACGTCTGTCTCGACAGAAGATGTCAAAGTGATCCAATTTGATGGTAATGCGATATTCGTACTCAGGAAACGGAGAACGTGCGAGTTGTCCTTCCAACATGAGCTCGAAAATGACACCGCATAATCGAATACAACCATAAACATCAACACAACACCGATATTTCAAAGAGAGGGAGAGAGAGAGAAAAAAAAATGGTGGAGGTAGGACTATGATTTTTACCTTTATGATTTTTACCTCCAGCTACTGCAGAGCACCCTGGGCCTCACCACTGTCCGGTACATCTTTCCTTTGCGCCTCCTCGTGGAGCATTGGTCGGAGAGGGTACTAACGGGTTCTCACCCACTCTGTTTCAACCATTCTGCATTTATTGGGCCTCTACAGCTTGGTAAATGATACTGTCAACGCCTAGGTCACTCTGCACGTTTCGAAAGCCTGGAACTCTTTCGATATTTCTCTAGAGCAGTAAACGACTGGTTCCTTCGAGGCCCCATCCTTCAGAGCTGAGAAACTTGGTTTTTTCGCGTTGAGCTAATCCCATTTTGGGCGAGCACTTTCTGCCATTTCCGCCGCTTGTTTTTGAGTACTTCCCTACTTCTACTATCTGAACGATGCCATCAGCTTGGAGGGTAATTTTTAGTACTCCCTTCATGAGTTGGGCGGAGGTGGTGTAGTGGCAAGTGGCGCACTATATCACACGCACGGTCAGGGGTTCGAATCCCGGATCGATGCCCGCCCGGGCCAACCAAGCCTTCCATCCCTCCGGGGTCGGTGAATTGGTACCAGACTCGTCTGGGAGGATAAAAGCACTGACTTGTACATCGGCTGGCCACCGCAAGTCATTGTATAGGCCACATACGCACTCATTACGCCACTACGATTCTGAATGGAAGTCGAGTGCGGGGGCGCATCCCTCAGACGGGATTGATTAACGCCAAAAACTTTATCCTTTATCCTTTATCCTTCATGAGTTATTCTGTATTGACATCCAATGTTACTATGAAGAGGTACGGGATCACAGCTGATCCTTGATGAAACCCAACCATGACGTCTACTGGCTTATGTATTTCACAAGGTTGGCGATTTGCGGACAAAACTCCAGACCTGGACGGGACTCGAACCAGTACTTGTGCTTTCCGGGCATCGTGCTCTACCTCTAACACTACCGAGACCCTGCTTGCCCTCGCCTTCCTAAGATCTACATACATGTTTGCCTATGGATATCAGGCGATCTGAAACGTTTCGTACTTTGATCACGAATTAGTCGAATTGGGTAAACAACTGGTCGAACAAGGCGATCGAAAGCTTTCTCCACTTCGAAGATCTGAATAAGAGGCTCCACGCTTTCCTCGATACGTTATACGTATATAAAGAATCCATAGCTTGTATAGCTATGAGGATGATTCCGTTGTAAACCTTCCAAGCATGAATCCGAACTATTTCCAGGGAGGTTTGGCACGTTTTCTTCCTATTGGAACGACTAGCTGCTCTTAAGATTGGTGTGGGTGAGGCCTCTGGAGTGACTAAGATCAAGTTAGGATGTTTATAGCGATGTAATTCATAGCTGAGCTCCTCGATCATCGATCGTCCACAACTGCTGCAGAAGTATTGTAGTAGTGCGCAGTGTTATCCCAATAAGTTTCTTTCACTTCATTCGTTGACTCCTCCCTCATCTTTCCTCATTTTTCCTGGCGTCTGGAGACCAATTTCGGTGGTGTAGAAAAATTCCGCTGAGGGCACTGTAGGGCACTGTTCAACTACGGCGCAGGACCCGCCCCTTCGGGCGGAGCTTCAGTAGGCTCGCATTGCTCTGTTGTTCTTACCCTAACTGAACCCATTCTAACGAGCTCAGTAATTGTATGTCTTAACACAGGTTTATGCACTGAGCTTAGCTACGGAAAGATCCAATACAACGAATGCTCCTTCCTTTACTACTTTGCGACAGTCTTAAGTTTTGTAAACCTTACATTTGTTTCAATACCATCTAAAAGATGTTACTCGCTAATTGCGGCATTATGAGCACTGATTGGGATACAAGCCGAGACAGCTTTTGACAAAATAACATCATTCGGACAGATCGAGGTCCATCTGCTTCCCAAAAAAGAAATCAATCAAGACGAATCAGGCTTGGATCAAATAGGACTTGGCAATCGGAATTTTAACAAACATATTTTTGAAATAGTTACTCTAGTTTGCTTTCTATCGTGACTTTCATTCATTCGTAAAATTTCGATGATAAGCCTAGCAGTATTGAGTGACTGAAAGTTATGTTGATGCAATTGAGTTGGAGGAATGCGGGTTAGACGGCCTGAAAAGAAACAGTATTGACGCTACCAGTTTTTGTTTGGGCTTGTTCCATGCCTGAGATTGAATCGAACGCTTTGTAAGAACTCCGCTGAAGTAAAGGGTGGCGATATCTAAACTCAAAATCACCATCGCGTGCACACCTGGCGAATTTTCGATATTGGTCTTGTGGTCTTGTACTGATCGGATCCAATCACTCATTGCATATCTTCCTTCGACGGTGAAGTTGCGGAAGTTTAGCCTTTGCGGAGGAATCCCAATTGTGAAGCTTTTGAGAGGCATGCTTTTCAATAATGTTGGGACAAGGGTGTATATATGGGCACTCCTTGGAAGAAGACGGTTTCTTTCGTATGATTTCATAACTAAACTGTAGATGAAAAAATGTCTGCAGTTGAAAATTTCGTTATCCAATCCTGTACAAAGCGGAGGTTGGAATGGTCTCCGTTAAACTTCTCAATCATTGATGGAAGCATATCGTCCTCAACTAGCCTCTGTAGGCTCGTGAACAGGGTCAAATGCATGCTACAAAGTTTGTGGCGAGTCCACAGGGGATCACTTGGTAAGAAATTCGTTAGGGTCTACTCCAGTGGAAATGGATGTAGCGCATACGGCGGGGTACAGAAATCCAATTTGATGGGGTTTATCTACCCCTTTTTTTCCACAAAAGAAGTCCTCACTGATATTTTTTTCATTGAATCTTTATCAATCCCTAGAACTCAAACAAAAAAAAACAGTAAAGAACAAACGAAGAACAGCAAGAAAAAATTGGTGTTTACATTACGGCAACTTATAACGTCATGAAACGAGATTGAGTTTCAGTGACCGCTGAAGTCTGAATAAAAACATGAAGCTCAAACGTTGGAAAGCTTGTTCCCCTATTGAGATCGATTCCATCTACTAACTCCAACTTGATTTTTCCCTCCCATTTTAATGCTAATTGTTCGGATTATACTGAGAGAGCTATTCCTGTTCCCTACTCATCACCGTGAAGGATAGCATATGGGCGGCACACTGACTGACAGCTGATCAGCCCCATTTTCCATCATTTTGAATGAAAATAGTTGTGGTAAGCTGGTGAAAAGGCTAAAGTGCGGAGAGTTCGCTGACCCTGATGGTACAACTGCCCTTCTCCCGTGATAACATACCACACATTGCGACGATTACACTACTTCTTGACCTTTCTCAATGTCTAGTGTTATAGAAGTACCAAAATGACTAGGTACCATGTTTATACCTTTCTTCCACTACAGTCTGGGTCTCAGCTACGAAATACTAGCCCTAAGGACATTTTTCTCTTTCGTCTTTCATAGCGCTGTCCAATAATTCGATTAGTAGAGGCGAGGTGATAGCACGTTGCATGGCGGCGGCACGGAAACACAAATGACAGACCACAAATTGCTCCGGGGTTGGATTACTGGTGCCAGACTCATCTGAGTGGATGAGAGCACCGACCTATACTTTGGCTGGCCTCCCTAGCCCCTTTATTGGCAACTATGCAGTTGCACGCCATCACCATTCGAACCGAAGGTCTCAAATGTGTAGGTGCATCTAAAACCGGAGCAACCAACGCGGAAACTCTTCTGATACGATTGGTGCACTAATTTGTGGAGCATAAGAAACCAGCTGACAAAGGTGGCGACCGGGGTGGTTCGTCGGGCAATATTGGACGCACTTTTGAACGCAACTGTTCGGTGTCGTAGTTTTTCACAGGTGTACTTCACAGGCTATAACTTCCTGTATTCAAAACCTGATGTGTCGGTTGAGAAGGCATGGAGCGGAAAGATCATCATCGTGTTATAAGGAAGCCAGCTCAGGATCGATGTCTTTTTGTAAAGCCGTCTTCTTAGAAAGCACGACTGCACAGGGTAAAGACATACTTTTACTAACAAGTGTTGAAATTCAATCACAGGACTGATGGGGACAGTTGTCCCAACTCATTCCGTCGCATCCGCATTGAGGCATCCCTAGGAGCATTGTAAGATATCGGGCTTAGTGTACATTCAAACAGCTTCAGTACACATTGAGTATTTACATTAACCAACAGCNTGTTTTGAAGGATTGAAGCTACTGATTAGTGTAAATACTTCGAACTAATCAATCACCCGTTTCTAGTTACTTTGTTCTGAGGCGAGAACAAAACCTATTTTCGTTCGCTCATTGGACTCATGCTCAGTCCTGTTCTGGTTGGACTGAAAGTGCAATGCTGCGTCCATCAGACCAATGAGAAAACAAAAAAACACTGAACATCAACTGGCTTGCAATGTCTGGTACCGACAGAAAGCTTACGCAATATTTACATTGTTTAGTGGAACTCGAGGTAGCACTCAACAAAGGGTTGCCCTAGAGAAAATAATCAGCAAATTGAAGTGACTGAGCACATCTAACGAACCTCCACGCATTTATGGAAGCAAAGAGTTACTTCTCTTATGAACTCGCTGAATTTAAGTCCATCACTTGCCCAAAAAGTAATCTGTCTGAGTCAGACTATGAGTTGGCTTCTTCACAGAGATCATCGTAGAAACGATGTATTGAAGTGGTTAATTGAAAAATTCCATGTTAAAGGCACCGTTCACAATAATTTTAAGGTACCCCTTTCAAGTCGGAAAGCGGAACTATAGATTGGAAATAGTTCATTGGTAGTAAAGATAGCGAGGAAATTCGCTGATTTTTTCGCTGATTTTGAGAAAAATAAGGCTCCTCTAAAGTAGGGAAAACAGAGGTTGGACGAGATCACCATGATGGAAATAACATGGAAGGGGTATGCGGACGAGTTTTTGGTCGTAGCAATTGCTCAAAGAGCTGCCTACATCAGGCCAGAGCTGTACAGAACTGCCTTTCACTGCCACTATGGGTCATGACTAGTTGCTTGAACTTCCTGCACGGGCTCATTTGTGATCCATGCACCCTCTACAGTGCCGGTGAAACTCGTCCGAGGATACACACGAGAAAACCTTTGAGCCTTTTTAACGCTCTAACTAGGCCGTTTTCCGACAAGATACGCCAGATATGGTATAAGAGGGGGCCTCAAATTCATTCCACCGGGGAATCTCACAAACCATTTTTATCGTTAAGCCAAAAGTTAAAACCTAGTTACAGAGAAAAATCATATTGAAGGGAACATTATAAGTAAAGACTGGTAAGAACCGCTTCGTACCTATTTCTCAGGGTTCTTATCGAAAGATATAAAGAAAGATCATGAAACTCATTACCACACATTCATATCAGCTTACCTACTCCTTTTCCCGGCCACTTGAGGAGGTTTCCCCTCAGAAAGGCAGTATTCTTCACACGTGATAGGTTATTGTCAATTTTATATATGAAATGAATTTCATTGAGGGTATGACTTAGGTCTTCAGTGGAATATAAAAGTCTAAAGGTGAAGGATGTGTAGTATAGGAATATAAAGGTAGCATTGATGTGTTAAGTCAAGTTTATATGAGCCCTTTTAGGGAACGTTGTCGCGACTGGCAGAGAATGAGGTTATTATAGCGTGGGCGAGTCAAATGATAATATGCTGTAGTTTGTAAGATGATAAGGTGTGACGTGTTCTTTGCGTAAGTAAGTCTCCGTGAATGTAGCCTCCTAGGCCTTGGGAACTGCATAAGCCGTCCATTTCACAATGGAGGATAGGCCCCGACTTGGCCATCTGTGCCGACCTCGCCTGATAATATGTGCTTCTTCTATTTTTCTAGTTTTATTTTTTTCTTTAAATTTAAATTCCCACCTAGTATTTTCGAGGTGTGACTTGCTGTTCAGTGCTTTGAGGTTCAGGTCACTAACCAGTGCTGTTCTGGAAAGGCCTTTTGATCAATACTTTGACTTTGCCGAGGCAATGTCTGAACAGGCCTTTCTATTTGAAGAAGGCAATACTTTCACAATGCAAGGAACTTCATGTCTAGTATATACAAACCCTCTGCATTGAGCATATCCATCCATGCCTTCCCTGTGAGCTGTAACCTACCATATAACTGTTCCAGTTGGTTCTTCTGAGTTGATGGTAAGTTCATTCCCAATGTCTTCTGAGTTGATGGTAAGTTCCTTCCCAAATGATATCGCATCACAAAACTGAAGCGTTACTAATTCGCGTTGTAATGTTTTGATGTACCTAATTTGACAGAATAGATATCAGCGAGTACTTGAGAAAAAGGCTGTTGCATTTGGCCGTGTATTTACCTTTTGACGACGTATTGAAGAGAAGAAAAGGGGAGTGAGTTCGATATGAGTTCCTTCTCACTACCTGAAAAGGCAGGACTATTTGCAGAGCAAAAAAGGTATCTGCTGGGCACGTAAACGTTGCGTTCAACAGTCCTCTGCGGAAAAAAATTTTGTATTGGTAAGACAGTAGAGTTAAAACGATCAGCTGACGCTGCCTACAAGGTAATATTGATGCTAATAGGGGACGACTGAAAGGGAATAACCTGAGCCCTAATTTTTATAATCATTCAATCAACAAATTAGAGACAATCGCGTCAACTGGAATAGTTCGCAGAGCTAATGCGTAGACGTAGACAACCTTATACAATTCACAGTATACATTCAGTGGGGCTTCTGGGATAAAACCCATACTGAGGGCTGTTGGTAATGGGTTTTGCATACGTCCATCCCTTTCGAACCGCGCGTTTGGCTTTCATTCAGCGTCTGAGTATGCATTTGGAGTATACACCAACTTGTGGGGTCGGTGCATCTCCTCTGGGATAAGTGCGATGGTAATCGATCCCTTAGAGATGCAAGACTTAGCTTTGCCAAATTTCCACCCTGCCACGACGATTAGTTTCTCACATCATGATTTTGGTAGCGGCACTCCTTGGTACAAGTTGCCTTCAAATTCGAATCAGGCCATTACACTGGAAAACCGTTCACAATCGAATCAACAGAACGATCACTCGACCAAAATCAGCCCACTGAACGAGAGTTGCTCTTGGCCCAGATTGTGCTTAGCACTCACATCCGTGAGCACTCCACCAAAACTCGGCTGGGATGCTCTAGACCATTTATTTACATCATGCTTTCGAAGACAATCACACTTCCCCATCATCGCCCACCGGCTACCTTCTCGTGAACATGACGAATGCGTCGCGCAGCGTCAACATAAAATGCGCTTACCATTTCATTTGATGACTTTCTGATATCCTTCCAATAGCTGCATAGCCCCAAGCTCACGGATGTCTAACTTCTTCTGACTGGCTACCATTCAGTCAGATTCTGTACGATTAATATGACTGATAAAGACACATTAACATTACCTTAAATTACGGGAAAACCCACCTGGATCAGTTCCTTGGCAAGGAAATTTGATGATCCATGAGCTTGGGGCTACACAGCTATTCTGGGGATATTAGGAAGTCATCGGGTTTATGTCGTATTCGTACGACCCATTCGCCACGCTCACGAGAAGCCGAAATGACACCACGAAGGCTATATGGCTGCTTTCATGGTCCACGATTCGGCCCCCGAGCGCGCGGCGAGCGAGCGAGCGACGGGGGGACTACTCGTCCGGCGATATCGACCAAGATTTAATTGTAAACAAGGGGCAAGCGCCGCCCCCGGTCGCTCGCTCGCGCGCTCGCGGGCCGAACCGTGGACTATGGCCTGACCGTGGCCTAAGTGATAGCATGCATTCATATGTACCAATCCACTGATATCATGTACGCTTTTTTATCGGATGTATATTGCATATAGATATTTTGTGTATTATGATGTATATAAAATGACAAAATATAACAAAATGCAAACCCAATTAGTGTTCGAGCCACTAGTTCACTTTCCAAATGAGCTGAACCAAATACTCCATACCGAATCTAGGATAAGAGAACCCAAACAATATAGTACAACTTCTCTGCTCCGCCTTGGCGCTTGCGTATTTCAGAGTATGAAAATGATTACGCGACTGACATGGTTTCGAAGTGAGCAATTCTCCTTCAAGAAGAGCATCATAGGTTCTAAAAGAACCGAATTGTGACAGGGTCCTTTTAAGTGGTTTTGTTTAACTGCTCATCACCTTATAAGAGGTATAACTCAGTTAAGCTGATGGCCGATCTTCACAGGTTACTTTTCAAAGGAGTATCCCTTCAGGACACCCCCCTCCCCTCAACATTGCCTAATGGAACCATTTCGATTTTTCCTCGGTAGATTTCGATAAGAAGTCCTTCGAGGCTTGGCAATCTCACGAACTTTTCGTGACACTGGAGTAGGTCTTCCCTTCTTTCGTAGAAGAAATGCCTACGTTCATGTGTTCAGGTTTATGCTGAAGGCACTTACTGATGTTCAGAGAAGATTCAAATGTACTTAGTCCGGCACCGCTTACCCTCATCATCCCAATTTTTCGTTCTGACGTATTGAAAGTCGTCACGCGTTGAGTGGAGCATTGAGTTCGGGAGGCGGGTGAGGTGTTCGGTGGTGCTGTCTGCTGATGCTCACAAAGTGCATTTCACTTTTCCAGCCTCCGGTAACTTTCCCACACTAACATAATCTCTCTGTGCCTTTCTTTCAATCGCCAAAAGGCTTTCCCATAAATGTTCAACTTTGTCGAAATGGCTGTTGGCTGCCACTCATTTGATTCCGGGAGTGTGATTATTGCGCCATGGGAAGTTTGCATCACGCGGGTGTACATTTGTTTATGAAGTTGACCTATTAGTTTTCGACTTTTTCTCAGTTCCACCCCGGCACTTTCGCGCTTAGTTCAGACTGTTGGTTAGTGGCATGTTTCCTATCGCAGTGTTGCTCTTTAGTTACTGGTTATGCGTGAATTTCACTGGACCGTGCGTATCCTAGGTTTTCTGAAGTTACGATTTTGGGTTTCTCATGAACGAGCAGGAATTGAATGGCCTGTTCGTTCGTGAGAAAGAAGATATCCTTGACCATGTGACCGCAGTTGAAAGGCAATACCTGCCCTTGCGTGTTCTTTCTTCTTTTGTAAAGCGACCTTCCTGGTGTTCCTGGCGATCAAAGTGCTTCTCTCCCGCTTTAGAGGCATGTATCACAGAGTGGCTTACTTTCAACGCCATCAAAGACTCGCTCCCAACTATCTGACGAAAACTAATACTAATAATCGTATAAGTTGCATCTGGCTCCTCACCATTCTGTTTGAACTATCAGCTACGACTCGTCCTAGCTCATGATGGGGAATTTCTAACTTCTAGCCCTGATTCCTCCTCAATGGAAACACTTACAAGGGATCCCAGTAAGGGGAGTTGTGTGATTCCGATGAAAAGGCCAACATGCGAAGTTCCAGATTCCTCTGCTGATTACATCATTGCTGAATATTTAAGTCGTTGTCCTTATTTCCGACCGGCACTGTAGCTCCTCCCCCCTAACTTTCTCGTTTGTTCAACCTAACCTGCTCCTTCTTTTCCACTTAGCCAATGTACAAGGGCTTTTCTGAGTTCATCAATGTTTACCGACGCTCTTTATCTCTTGCTATTCATTATTTACACATTGATCATCTGTTGTTACAGTAACTAGTGTTCGCAAATTCCACACGTGTTCACCTATCGCTTCCAGTTCAAGATGACGCTAAGTTAGTTTGAATTGGTTTTAAAGAATTTAGTATGTGCTATACTCCAGATATTTTCAAAACATAACAAGTTTGCAATGAGCTATTGATGTGAAACAAGAGAGATATCTTGCCCAAATATCAGGAACCAGTCGGATCGTCCAGCTAGCGCCGGGTATCCCTCCTTCCGGGCGTTGAAGTACAAACCTTGCCGGGTAGCGGTCGTATTGTAATAGCAAGAAGTGAACCAAATTTTCATCTCCTCATAGTGAAGTACTCTTAATCGGTCCCTATAGGTGCACTTACTCGCCTTATCAACTGAAACATATTGAAGAGTCAAAGCTGAATTGTAAATACTATAGGCCTTAGGATATAATTAGTGAGTAGCCCATGCTCTCTGAGGTCCCTTATCAGCTCTTATCAGCTGTTGTCATTTCCCGTCACAGAGTACCTACGACCTTGTTACATACTACAACAGCTGTTGAAATGCCAAGGTTCAACTGTTAACATGAAGGGCATTACAAACCTGGTGACAGGCTGTAGCCTTTTATGGCTCTTTGTCAGCCCCTATCTTTTGTTATCAGTCCTCGTCACCAACCATCTTTGACCCCTCCACATCCCACGCTTCCAGCCAAAGTGGCCAAGCTCGACTTTTGAAGGGGTTGCAGACTGGTGGCCCTTTCCTTTTATGGCTCGTAATCAGTCTTTTCCTCGGGCGGAGGTGGTGTGGTGGCAAGTGGCGCACTATATCACACGCACGGTCAGGGGTTCGAATCCCGGATCGATGCCCGCCTAGGCCAACCAAGCCTTCCATCCCTCCGGGGTCGGTGAATTGGTACCAGACTCGTCTGGGAGGATAAAAGCACTGACTTGTACATCGGCTGGCCACCGCAAGTCATTGTATAGGCCACATACGCACTCATTACGCCGCTACGATTCTGAATAGAAGTCGAGTGCGGGGGCGCATCCCTCAGACGGGGTTGGTTAACGCCAAGGACTTTATCCTTATTCTTTAATCAGTCCCTAAGAGTTGTCATCCAGGTAGCGGATCCTGAGGTTCTTGGCTTGGGCTCCTTATCGGCTCCTGTTGAGTTTTACCACTTCCTAGCTCCCACCATCAGCGTTCCCATTTTGCCGTCTGTATCCCTACAAAATTTAGATGCTTTAGATCTAGGAAAAGGGA
>UZAF01017612.1:0-15633 GCA_900617895.1 Haemonchus placei
GGAGCACGTTGAGTATATCTCATCACTCTCTGATTGGTGGAATGCGGACTCCACTCATAATTGACCAAGATGATGGCCATGATCACTTCCTCCAGAAGGTTCTAAAAGAACCACCTTTCTTGTTCTTCTGCAGCAACGACCAGATCTCTCTTCTACTGGTAACATCGACACCAGCCGTTGGCTCGTCGAGTATCACGAATCGGGAGCCTCCCACCAGCGCAATTCCAATACACAGACGTCGCTTCATTCCACCTGAACATGTCCTTCTGAGATGATTTAACGAACGAACAAAGTAAAACGTTATGAGTAAAACGAGTTTTCTCGGTGTGGTGCAAGAGCTGCCTTCAATATGCCGCGCCTGGGGCATATGTGGCCGTCGCGCGACCTCGTTGGTGCCTTATGTTACGACCGGGGTTGAGGCACATTATTATTTCCAATTTTTTACAAAAAAAGAATAACAGTGAAACCTGATAATGTGCTGGCGAGATCATTCGCTTTTTCTACCAATGACACCGACTGGAGAATGTTGTCGACATCCTAAAATGAGATACTGGGTAAAAAAGCAATGGAAACGTAACCACTGCTATGCTATTCATAACCATGAAAAAGGCCACATTAGACTTACATGCTGGATCTGATTGCTTGGTGTACCCTTGAGAGCAGCAAACAATTGTAGCTGTTCGGATACGGTGAGGCTTAAAAACTTGTTCTTTTCAGGACCTTCGAAGTGAAAAATCTTCAGACACTCACTGTGAAAACAGTACATTGTGCTGTGGGCACACCCC
This sequence comes from Haemonchus placei, assembly GCA_900617895.1. Classification (NCBI taxonomy): domain Eukaryota; kingdom Metazoa; phylum Nematoda; class Chromadorea; order Rhabditida; family Trichostrongylidae; genus Haemonchus; species Haemonchus placei. Next base: position 786 of record UZAF01017612.1, read on the forward strand.
TAGCACATCCCGTACTTGCTGGATTTCTCGTCGGATATCCTTACCGTAAACGGAGGCAGTGCCAGAGGATGGTGAATACAAACCACACAGGATAGACCTGAACCGTGACTTCTCTATATTCGACACTTTTGAATAGAAATCACTGGAATCCAGAAAACCTACATGGTAGTCGTTTTCCCTGCTCCGTTGTGTCCCAAAAGAGCCGTAATTTGATCTTCATAAAGTCTGAGGGTCAGGTTATCGAGCTGTAAAACACCACATCCCATTAATTTGTAAGGCCCTTCTTTCAGGGAGTCTGTATAGAACCCACCGCAATTGTTCCATTACCGTATACCTTTGTCATACCAGAAATAAACACTGTCACTGTGAGGTCTTTGGGTTCAGTTTCAAAATTATCGTTAGCTGAAATCGGCAAATCAAAGGGAATTTTATGGTAATGAACAGCTATAGACAGTACCTGGCGGGGATGAATCAGCTGAGATATTGTACTCCGTACTCTCGACAGATTTAGGAAACCAGTAACGTTTGGTAAGGAAAAAGTACCAAGGTAGCGACACACCATAGATTCCTACAATATACACCATTGTTTCTCATATACTTATTCCAAATTTCAATTTTCCCTTTTCCAAGGAAAGTCTGCAAATTATATCATGGGCCACTGGTAACAGGTCAGAGTTTAAACTTTGGCCCTTAAACCTTTCAGATATTGTTTACGATATAATCACGACTATTTTTCGAATCTGAAGCCGTGTCTCAAAGAGGGAACAGTTCGTGTGAGCTACTTCCGTTAGACCCGTGGACTTCCAACAAGTTGCTTGAAACCAGGTGGATGCTATGTGCATGGCTCACCCCTTACTGTCAACTGATCATCAACAAAAAAACCTTTTCTTCAGTCTAATATTAGAAGACCCTCTAAAAATCGACCCTCTAAGAATTGTAGTAGGATTGGGCACACCATGTGTTTGTATTCCGTCCCCGAATATCGAGGCGATGGCCCTAATATCAAAAAGATGCTAAAATCCGATCTTCCTTCACGTACATGAATGAATTACTGAATTGTACGCTAACTTTATTGCTTGTGAATGGATTACTGCATTCCGTTTTTTCGTATTGACTGTATTTAATGCTGTTGTATGAAAAGTGAAAGAAATATGTTGCACCAGGAATCGAACTCTTAACAACAGTGCCCTGCGCTAAGCACACTCTTTCGAAAATAAATCCACACCTGGAGAAACAGCACTTTTGTACCATGCCAATAAGATGAACGATACTATCTGCAACGCAAACGCCACCATACAATTCACCAAGCTGACATCATAAGCTGAAAAAGTTGGGTTTGTTGGTACTAGTACAAATGGGTAACTTGACCCAAACCAACGAAGTTCCCAACGAACCTTCCAAATAGATACTATCAATGTCTTTCCAAGTTCCTTTCCCGTCATCACTATACATTGCTAGCATAGCCGAACCATAACCAAGTGTAGTCTGGGGGAATATAAGCTGAAATTGTAATTTTAAAGGAAAAATCGATTACTGAAAAATCTGTATTCAAGAAGAAGCCAGCCATTCGGATTCCAAATCCACTAGAGAATTATCAAATTGAGCAGTGATGTGAACAGGGTGGAATCGACCAACGGGCTCCCAAGGGTAAAAGTTCTGATAAATACTATACGTTATCAACGGCAATATACCAAGACATACTTCTACCAACTTGGCCACAAAAACTCGTCCTAAATTAGAAATAGCAAGTTCTACCTACAACTGGCCGGTAATTGCCCGAATGTCCATCTTTGACAAATACCGACCTACTGGCTGGCCTGATACTTTGACTCTCTACCTCACTAATTCGATGATTCCTGGTAGATACAGTAGTACCAAAGCGGTAAGCGAACTGCTATGAAAGATCACTGCGGACTACAGATTTTTTTGGGAAAAGCTGGGAGGGTTTAGAATTAAAAAATCAGTAAGTAGTAACAACACTCACAGTGAACTGCGTGAAAGTCTTGCTCCTCGCTTTTAGACTGATTTGAAAAGGAAAGAAGAACAAGAAATATATGAGGCAGGTAGCTGCAGTTGAAATATTCGCATTGGTGAAGAATGTCGACAAAAGAAGGCATAAAGCGATTGACGACATTGCGAATAGACTCAGAAAGACGAAAATCAACGAGAAATCCACAACTACCAGTAGATTGCCAAACTGTAAAAAAAAAACTCGATAAAAACTGTGAGAAACAAATGAAAAAGGTAAGAAATGAGACAAAAAATGAAAAAGAGAAATGAAGTAAGTATAAATAAAATAAACGATTGGGCAACAGATAAAGCCATCCCTGTGCAAAGGCCCTCCTCTTCCCCCACTCGAAGCACAGATATTGCAACATAACAGAAATTACCGAAAACTCGGCTTAATTAAGTTTCTAAAAGAAACATCCAAACTAATAAATTTCATGAGTTCCAAAAGACGGAAAGGGGTTTCGAAGCTAGTTTTGGGATGAGTGCTATGAAATTTGAAGAACTGAAGCTTTTGCTCGAGATGACTTGAACTTTCCTAGGCTATTTCCAAAAACATTTGTGGGTCCTATGACTTCAAATTGCACCATTCACTCTGCCAGCGTCTTTAGTGAGACTTCAAAGTGAAAGGAATACAGAAATAATGTCTTAAAGTGAAGGATAACATTATTAAGAATAGAAAGAGTAGATGTACCTTGATAATGGCGGCAATGATAGCTGTACTAATGAGATTTAAAACCAATGAGATAACCGCCCACGACCATAAATGTACCATATCGCCCAGACCCATAATACGCATATGCTCCTTAATCAATTGAAACTCGGAAAACAGAAAAAAACACAAAGGCTTGGTTGCTTTCGCCCTTCAAAATTTTCACAGATCGGATACGAATGTCTCAAATCTTTTGGGTCGGAACAAGTATTGTAAGCACATCCGAAAAGGAATAAAGGCTTCTCGATCGTACATTATATTTCTCTAGGTTCTGCCCACTGGTGAATGGTTACCCGTCTATCAGCAGCTTACCGTTGAGAATGGGCAATGAATTCTAAGAACCCCTTCTATCCAGATCAGTGGTTCGCCTGACATTTCCCTACCCGATCTTTCTAGGACTCCGGAATTCCGGGAAATCGCATAGTGAACAACAAGATACCTTCAGACGCAGCTCCTTTTCGTATACAATATTCTTTACAAGTAATGCAGCCGGACAAATGAACGACAATATTGTAAACAGCCCCAAGAATACGACTATATTAAATCTAAAATTGAATTTTTAGAGCTCAACCACCCGAAATTACTTCAACCTTGAAGAGCTTACTTGTCAAAGGCAACACACGGATATGGTTCCTGCTGTGCATACATACCGAGGGTTCGATTTGAGCTTACACGAAGCCCAATGATCGCTCGTTCGACTGCTTCTGAAAAGAACTGTGTTTATAGTAGGAGGTACTTTTGTGGCCACTGCCGACACAAGTACCTTGGAGGAACGAGAAACCGTAGGTGAGATATTTGAGATCGCTGAATGGGTGGTTTCGATCAAAAACTCTTCGTGGATTGTCTTCGTAATAGTAGGTATCTGAAGGAGATTTTCAATTCTACACTTGGAACCGAACAGCCGATCCAGATGAGACGAATTCGAATAGATTTGATTTCGGCAAACTTACTGTCGACAAGGCTTGGTAGATGTCGGATTTTGTAGAACGTTATTGGATCGAATTCAGTAGCATTATCAGTCATATTCATGACGACAATCCCTGAGAAGTACTGCTGATAGTCAGCCAAGCATGTAGCCGTCTCTTCCATCACGGATTCGTTTGTCACCGTCACGAAACGATCCAACAGAAAGCACTGGAAGTGATGGAGTATGAAATCAGAATCAGTAGAAGATAAAAACAATCTGCCTGCTAATTACAAAATAAAAGGGGTTTTCTTCCTTTGCTGCCTTCTAATGTTCCGGTTTCGTTTTCAGAGGGGAAACCATTTCTCGACTACCTATTAGCTAGTTCTTTCTTTTTTTTGTCTTTTTCCCCGGCTTGACATCGGCGGAATTCCTCCTTGCCTTACTATCCGATGCGGTACACCTTTCAGCGTAATAAATAAAAAACATAAAATAAAAATGAAAATGTCAGCGTCAGTAGCTTTATCCTGTTACGGCTCAGAAACACCCTCATGAACCGCCTAGTAACTTTATCATGTTATCAAGATCGCTTATTCCTGCTCTCTTTCGCCCGCTTACAACTGCTACTGCTTTGCGTAACCTACCGTATCGCCGCTAGGTCTGTCACGAAAGTCTGTAGAAGACTCAAGACACTGGGAGGATTTTACTGAAATAGAAGCTGATCAACTGGAAGCGTACCCCTGGATCCCCCCCCCCCTTTTACTTTGCTTTTTCAAAATTCAACTTTCTCGCTCTCAAATAAACGACGTAGTTCATACCGTAGCGTACTGGTTGAATGTCTCCGTGACATTCTTCGTCAAAGCACCGAACGAATACGGATCAGTAGCGGGGGCGAAAATGTGCTCCAGCGCAAATTCCATGCTCTTCAGTAGTTCTGGCTCTACTGGTAACATCTTGCCAAACCGTTGAAGAAATACCAGAACGTTCTGAAAAACAACAGCGTTTTGCCCAAACTGCACTCTTGCTATGTTCTGATTACTTTGACAGCTCTCAGCTCCAGCCCAAGCCCTGCTAGACCACTATACCTTACCAACTTTGAGTACGGTATAGACAGTATAACGCATTATAAACGTAAACGTACCATACTAGCAGCTCGTAGATCACTTCCATAAAGTCCAGTTTGAAGATTGTCAGCAATTTCTGGATATTTATACAACTGCTGCCGAACAAAATCAGCCATTCGGAGTGGGTTGTTCAACTGAAATCCGCTCGATCGAATAAAAGAATAAAAAGCAGCTTTAAATCCGTTCAAACAGGTCTTTGTAAGAAAGAAATGCACTCGGTCCATAAAATGCAAAACTTCTGGAGGTATGGGGAATTGAACCCCAGCCCTCTCCCATGCTAAGGGAGCGCTCTACCACTGAGCTATACCCCCGCTGCGGCGGACATCAGGAGAATGGCTCATATGGTGGCCGAAATTCGTCATTAGAACTCCACGGACTAAGAAGTCCTGTGATGTTCAAACAAAACGCATTCGGTGGTTTACCATAACTCCGCACCCAAGCTACTCTACTGGTATAGGCAATGCATACAAAATACCTAAGGCCAAAATAAAAAAGAACGAATAACTACATGACTGTGGCAGAACTTCGCGTAGTTCTAGCTCAAACCTTTAAAAATCTGAATTTCTCTAATTTTTTACTGCTACTGTAGAAACTTGAGCACCATCTAAGCAGTGAGGACCTGTACTTTCAAGAACAGGAGGAGTGAGGAGCTAGAAAGCTATCACGCCTAACAATAACTTTGCTTTTACTATGCTAAAGATGCCTAACTGTAACTGCTGAGAACATTCGTGATAGGGATTTACAGTAACCTTCACTGGCAACCTTCCCAGCGAATATAAATCAGTAACTCTACAAATATTTTCTCAGGAGCAATAATTAAAATAATTTCTCAGGAAATAAGATTCTGGTCCTTATACTCTGGCCAGTTATGAACTGGGTACTTAAATGGAAAGCCTGAAAATTGGAAAAGTTGCTCACAATATCGATTAGCTCATTTACAGCTGGTGAAGGTGGGGTGACGAGTATGTAGCCGGAGAACAATGGTCGTAATCGTTGCAGCACAGCTGATTCGAGACTGGTGCAGTTCAAGTCTTAAGACGAAGGATAGTGTTCTCACTTGTAATAATACAGAACAATTGAAAAAAAATAATGGTTTTGGCATCACTCCAAGACACGCCCACGTATTCGACTCCCATTCAGAATCATAGTGATGTCTGAATGCCTATTTGGCCCATACAGGGACTTGAGAGGACACAACAATAAATAAGCGAGTGCACTCGTTTACCCAACAAGTCTGATTCTAATTGACCGATTCCGAAGAGATGGAATTCGGAGCGATTCCCACGTTCCTCTCTTTCCCTCAATTATTAATTATCTGCTAATTTCTTTGGTCAAATACGCCCGAGGGTGTGCCTAAAATCTGAAATTCTTGAGCGATGGTTTTTTGCCAACAACAAAGGGTCCTATTCCGTGAAGTTCTACTGAGGCTTTTACATTGACTGACTCTGTGCAGGTAGCGGGTTAGACGATTCCGTCAAACATCGGATCATAGAGGTAGTGGCGTTGCACCACCTCAGTGTCACTCAGGAAAATGGATGCAGGATAACAAATAAAACTGAAGGCAACTCAAGTGTAGTTGTTATGGGCACTGCTGAGCATTCCCAGACACAAAGTGTAGATCTGGGAGAAAATCAGAGCCGGGATGGGCTCTCGTTTAATTCGAGAACGTAACTTATCAGACCAATATTCAGCTACCTTACTAAGGTATTCATATAACGCTACAGCCGAGAGTCTTCAAATGCTACCAAGTGTCCCGCTTTAATGACAAGCAGGATCTCACCACCGGACCGAATCCTCAAGTCTCACCCCATTAAACGAAGTCGGATATGCATTTAAAAGCCACAATGGCTTTCAATGAAAGCGAAATGCATCCCGAAAAGGGCTTGGCTCATTATTTTTCGACTTTTCGCTGAAAACACCAACATCTACGATCCAATAGACTTACCATCACGAACCCATACATCATGACAGAACTGTTTTTCATGTTTCTGCTGACCAGGCACGATCTTTTCTATGAATCTGAAAAGATATCAAGATAAATTTGGAATTACAGCAATACTACTCAAAAAATGATGGACTGACTCGATGAGACTCAGACGTAATTCATCAAACGGCGTCTTGGCATTCGTTGGGACAGGCCCCATTCCATCTGTAGCGATATCTGAAAAGAAAATAAATGAAAGGGGGAAGGAAAAGATGGAGAAGAGAAAAGTCGAGTTTTTTAAAATCGCTTTAAAACACAAGTAAATAGACAAATATAGTGTAGTCATAATTTTGTTTAAAGCGCTCAGACAGACACACTGGCAATAGGGGCCGTGGATGATGCCTTTCCACTATTCACCGCTTATCACTTTTGTAAAAGGATTCAGTAAATACTTGTAGATGGATAGTAGACATGGAAATAAATAAGTAAATAAATAAACAAAGAAGTAGTCAAGTTCACACACCAAACGGATTATCGCCGCAGAAGATCGCGGATGTAATATTATTGAGAGAGCCTGAGAGAAGATGGTTCCATTTCGAGAAGCCCTCGAAAATCGGTTGCTCTTGGACCAATGGGAGCAACGTCGACACTGCCCGAGACAGTTCTTCCAAAGTCACATTTGCACCACGGAAACTCTGAAAGCATGCGTAAACTGTGCCAGTGTAGAAACCGTTCCGACGAAATGAAGTTCACACAGTAAGATACGGTACTGACATACACTTTGGACCTGTTCTCAGTGGATTGGAGCAAACCCTTGAGAATCACTTAAACTCCCTCAACCTTTACAGATGATTAAGACATACATGAATTTCGTAAGTTGCTGAGCGACCACAAGGTAATCATACGCCACTATTACCTTAGAAATGGTAGCCGAGGGCACAGAGCATCTCGGGCTAGATATATCCCATAATAGTGGGACCATATTTGATTTTTAGTTACAGAAGCGATTTGTGTTTTGAAAATGGAAAAACTAAGAGAAACCAGTACTATCTTGATCATCAGGAATCATGCGCCAAACTCGTGAATGGTCTTCACTTCATCTTCATACCTAGCAAGTAATGTGTACGGTAGACTATTCTGATATCTGCCATCCGTGGGTTCCACAAAAGTAAAAGTAGTAAGAAATGCGAAGGGATAGCAAGAGAATACAGAGGAATCATTGCGAAGGGATCCCCTCACCGTTTCCAAATATATCGTTTCCTTCAGACTCATTGATAGATATAGAGTAAAGTTTTGAGATCCATCTCCCTCGCTCCACCCCCCCCCCCCCTTGGTTGGAAAAAAAGAAAAATTCAAGGAATCAAAATTAAAATATTAAATTACCGGATAGGATTCCAACGTTATTCTGTCTTGATATTCCGAGTAGTACGTTAACAAAGCCAATGGAGACACCCCACACAACGAACGTCGATCTTCATCAGTCAGAGTTATGCTAAATAAGCTTTCGAATTAGGTTAATTTGGTTGGAAATGTGAAGCGCTAGTGGAGCAGTGATCAACAGTGGCGTTACTACCCTCGTGATCCAGGTTCGGATCTCCCTGCTTGAAATACCTTAGAAAGACTCATAAGGCTTAGCCCACTCACTTTGGGAGTAATACGAAGCTGCTATCGAAGATCGTTTCATTACACAATATGGGAACCGGGCGAAAAGCCATAAACGCTAGAAGAATCTTCGGCTTGGAGCGAAGCTCTTTTACCTTCAAATGCATCGATGACATTGAGTACACAAATACAAGCACACTTTTGAAAGTAGTCGAACTAACTCACGTAATCAAAAGCCCTCAGAAAAAATGTTGGCGTCAGCGTTGCAGTGGCCAACGCGTCTGAGGCTTCTTGAGTAAGGCCCAAATCGAGCAGCGTCTGACTGACGTTGACCGATGGTCGAAAGAACTGAACGAGATTTCAATAGTGTTGAGAGTAGTAATAATAACGAAAAACACTCGTAATAGAAACAATTAAATTAAATAATGAAAGTGGGAGTCTACACAAATCGACCTCAGCTCGAGATGCGCCATGCATTAAAGCTTTGGCTGGAATTGTGGCAAACTCAAGAACAAAACACTATCACATGGATTTATTTTGAAACTAAAAATTTTGAAATCAACCGACATGCAGCTATTCCATCGATTTTTACAAGATCAAAATTCACCTGATAGAGCTTGGGCAATTCGATCTGGGTGCCATTAATCCGTGCGAGTATCTTAACGAGTTGGGTGAAAGAATCGAGTAACTGCGAGAATTTGGACGGATTTTCACCAATCCATTCAAGCTGTTGAGACGAGTAGTAAAGGGCGTCGACTATTCTGGAATGAATATCTTTTTTTTTCGAACATAATTCCAATTATTTTCTACCCATTACACTGCTACTACGGTTGGTTGTACACCTTTGACACATATTGATCGGGAAAGGCGTTAGAGCCGCCCGCCGCACGTGACGCGCTTGCACCAGCAATTACGTACTGAACTCACACTGATTCGTTTTTGTCCCTCCCATCGTGGATATATCGTTGTTCATCGCCAGTCGTAGGCGACAGATGGCAATCATTGGAAAATGAACAGAGAAACGAATGTAAAAACGGGAGAATACCAGCGGATGGGAACCCTTTAGAATCATAATGACCTGAAATACAGTAAGTTTCCTAAGTATTACAAGATGAACCAACGGTGATCGATATCGATCAGACCCATTGATTTTTGGCATACGGCAAAGAGCCAAAGAGCGGGTGCGGTCATAGAATTTGCATTTCCATATACTTACATGTTGTCGGTCAAAATGGTCATTTGAATGAAGTAAGATCAAAGAAGCCGGGCATTTCTCACAAAAACCGCGACGATTTACCGCACGCATCGAAAGGGGTTATTTCTCATATCTCGAAGGGTTAATTATTGACTGAGTAGATTTAAAAGAAACTTACACTGCGGTTCAAAGTCAGTGAAATCCCTGGTTCGAACAAGAGCCAAAATTATAAACAGAATAAGCGGAACGAGAAGTTCAACGGTCAACCAAAACTGAAAGCAGATCATTTTAAAAGACAACTGACCCTAAGGACAAAAAAAAAAGAAATCGACCTTTTGCCTAGACTTCACCAGCACCCCCTTCCATAGAAGGAGGCGCATCTGCCTCCAAAATCCAATCATATTAAGCCGAGCATATTATTCATATGGACGGACGGACGAGTGACTTCCACAACCGACCAACGTGCAACGGTCGAACGTAAATGTCTGAAAACAGGTTCGATGATAAGTTATCCATGTAGGAACCCGAAATCACAAAAGTCCCGAAATTCGTAGAGAACACAATGGAGTGAGGTTATTCGAGCAGAAACCTTTGATCATATTCATATCAATAATCATAACCAATCACGTGCTATAATTCCAATCAATATATGTTTGTATTGAGAAAAGGATCGGTCGGATCGCCAAGTTTTGGCATTTATCGATCCCTTTCCATGGGATGCGCCCCGCGTTCGACTTCTATTCAGATTCGCAGTGACGTTTCGATTGCGTATGCGGCCTACAAATAATGGGCGAGGTACGGTTAAAAACTTCTATCCTACCAGACGAACCTTGTGCCAGTTACCAGATTTAAGATGGAGGATGTAAGCTTGGTTGACCTAAGATTCGATCCCCGGATCATACATGTATAGTACTGTGCCACTTTGCACTACACCGCCTTCGCCCACATGTTTGCATTTATATGTTTTGATTGCTTTTGCTTATTTGTAAGAAGTCTTACTTACACTTGGGATTAGAGTGGGACTTCCCAAAAGGTAAGGATTCCTGTATGGTTCTAGGGAAAATCAGTCTCTTCAAAGTCAGATTTCTCAACCGGAAATTTTTTTTGAAAAAAATTTTTTGTTGTATGACGCTATGGTGTGGCTATGGTAAGAGTTGGATGCGCAGAAATCTATTGCTGTGGATTTCCTTGAGCTCTTACCCCTTTCATTACCCCAAGAGATTCATCCGATAGGGAGTAAAACCCCCCTGATGATTATGAATTTTTCATCGTTTACCCTTTTCTGGTATGAATGAACAATGAGCCATGTATGTAGTTTCGAAGGAAACCAGCTCTACAATCATTCAAGAGGTACAAGAGGAAGTTATTTGCTACTTAAAAAATTGCTGGCAAAATTAGAGATAGCTACCGATCATGAACAAGTGATGATATGAGGATTCTTATGGCCTCAGAATCCAAACATAGTAAGGAATGGGCTTATTCCGAACTTTCAAGAAGTAAATTCCGAACTTCAACATTTTCGGTGATCGGTATTAGCCAAGGTCCCTGATCTCCTAACTTTTCAATCCAAAGCTACCGAATGTTAAAGAACCGTTAGCAAGTATGGATGAAGATAGTAAACAAAGAAAACGGATCGATTAAAGTCTTCAGAACAACGGAGCGGTCATGGAAGAACCGAAAGCTACACGGGACGGTGGTGTCGATAGGAAACAAAATTTGCAGTTGCAAAAAGAACCAGGCACTCCCAAAAACTTCGTGACTGAGATCTAGCATATCAGCAAAACTTAAGTAAAAAGCAAGGCAGTCTGTTCAAGAAAAGTCCCAAAGATAAATATAAAAGGCCGATGGAAATCGAGTTCTTAACAGCCACTTGAGTAAGACCTCGTGGCAGGTTGGTGATGTCAATCTAAAAGAACCATGAGAAGCGGATAAGTCCTTATTCCTCGTAACCATGTTGCCTGTCGGTTCAAAGACACTTTTCTTGGAGAAAATCTCGCCACCCTTCAGTGAATTTTTATGATCATTTTCACGAAAAAATGCATCTGAGCTAGGAAAACCACACCCATGGGCTGAAACGTAAACAAACAACATTAATAACAAAAAGCATCAAATCAGTCTTACAGGAGGACGCACATTTTTTGAGGACTCCTCAAACTCAACGAAAAGCCAAAATATTATGAAAATAGGAAGAGTAAACGAACTACTGGGACGCGAAGTCCCAAAGGTGGCTTGGAATCAGAATCAGTTGTTGACGAAATAGCATGAGGCACCGCCCTGTCTCGCCCCGCCTTTAGCCCTGTGCATTGCATCACCAAAATAGCCCTGCCTCGAAAACGCTTGAAAAAAAAGGGGTGATAAGGACCCGGGAGTTCTCGCCTCTCCCATCCTTTCAGTGATATAGTTCTAATGTTGACCTGAGACATGCGTCTAGTTCCTGAGCGCTATAACACAGTTTGACGCCTCAAGAACCGAACCTTATGTCACTCTTCTCTAATTACCTCCGAGAACTGATAAGAGGTAAGGAATTCCAGGAAATCCATGAGAAGCAAAAATGCTCCCACGAAGTAAAACCAACAAGTTACCAATGGATAACCCTCAGGGAGGAGAAAACAGTTCAGCAATGAATAATCAATTATGTGAGGAGACGGTGTGTGTGCCTGCAAAGTGCAAACAGTCCATTCCATCGGTGATGGCCACTTTTTCGGGCAACTTCGCCAAATCTATTTGCACGCCCATCGTTAAATTACATTCGCAGGGTTTCACTGACTTAGCCGTCCTTTCTAAATAAAAAAAGTTTCGCTGAAGAAAATCTCGTGAGAGTTGGGATTCAACGCGACCAAAAAACTGTCCTTCATCTTGAACTCAGCCCATAATCAACAAAGTGCAAAGGAAACTGAAGTGAATGGCTGCGAATGTACAAAAAGGGCTCCTAAAAAGTACCGAAATGAACGATGAGAAGAGATCGCAGGGAACCCAATTTGGACAACAGCGAACGAAATCTCGTACGAAGATATTTGTTTCGGCGGTGAGCCCGTCCACTTGGGGTCTTCTGTACTGAATGATCCTAATTTTGCAGCCACTTCATCAGGGGTGTAATTTGAAATTATTTATGTGACATATGTATTTTTATTTGTAAATATAATTAACATTTTTGTATATTGGTGGCTGATGCTCGCCCTCGACCCCTACGAGACCGTAAAACGGCGCATGAGGCGCTGGAGGATACGCAGTATACCCTGGTGCCATGAACCATGGCACCGTACGTGGCCCCAGCCCCGTTGTTCAAGAATAAGTAAATAAGGGGATAGTTATGCGACTTTTCAATTACTGGCTGTTCCTACTCCTTTTATCTTTTTTGCCCATCTTGTTTGAATCCACAAATCAACTAGATTATGACGTTCCAGAAAGGATCATCAACAGCCCTAATCAATCATATTTTAAAGGTAAATTATGGAATAAATTGGATAATACGGCATAACTTAGTAGAAATGGGACGTAGAAAGGGTATGAAGATGTCAGAAAAATATGACGAGTTAGTTTCAGCAAGATAATTCGACAGAAACACCGTAACTAGGCTTCTTAGCATCGACAATCACCCTTCCCGTTGCCAGTTCTGCACCCAAATGGATTTCTGGATGAAACAGCACATCACACAGTGAAACAATAGGAGTTTTTCCAAACTTGGCTAAGGGTACGAAAAATACAAACAAAAAAATTAAAAATATATATAAACAAATGACTCGGCTGAAATTCAGTAATAGAAACGCTACTCTTTGATCACAAAAGAGGCCCTTTTGCTATTTCCTTTTTTGCATGAGCATGACTTTATCTCTGGACAGCTCTTCTTTACCAATCCAATGATAGCCTCTATCTTTTAGGAGGCCTCTAGGTTTAAATGGAGTGGTAAAATAGTTAAAAAAAATTGAAGGTCGAGGTTCTTAAAAATACTTTTCCGAGATCTTATTTCTCCAATTTGTTCAATCGACTTCTTATCAGTCCCTGTCATTTTTTTGTTTTTTGCGTTTTTTTTTTCTCAACTTAATCTTGCCCTTCCAAGTCGGGTACACAAAACGCATTCAAAAGTGGAGTTTGCAAAGTAAATTTCTGTGACTTCCTTTTCGAGTACATTTCACCGCGATTACACCTCTTACGAATTATTTTTGAGGTGAAGCCGGAGGGAATATACTGTAAAGTTAATTTTTCTGCAAGGGGCTTGGGTGAAAGGCAAATTTAGTTACTTCCTTGTTTTGACAGTCTCTTTAACAGCTTTGCCTATCAATTAGGTTTGTTTTCCCAGAATTCAAACCCTACAAATATACCCAGTCTTAAAAAGGCTCCGTTTACCGTAATCTCTCTTAACGAAATTGTTTTTTATATTGAAATTCTTACCTCAATGTTACCATAGCAATGTTCACATACATATTTGTATGCAATCACTACGAGTGATGCAATACATACGAAAAACAAATGAGACTAACCAAGCAAAACTATAATTACTGAATCATAAGCATAAAAATTTTAAACAGTTACCATAGCAGCATTACTGTAACCATAACACAGTTATCAGCAAAAGGAATGATGGCCGGAGAGCCTATGAACTAGAGCAATTTGAAAAATGTTGAGGGAGACGTCTGCAGAACTCGCGGGAGATCTAGGCAAATGACGCTCGAACAGAGTAAAAACTACCGAATGACCCAAATAATAATTGTAATGTCAAGAGAAGAATGAGGCCAAGTGTTCTAAAAAGATCAATCAACATTCGAACAAATGGGTAATGTATAGATAAAGTTCGACTGGAGAGGGTACTGTAAGAGATCGTACCGGAAGAACCACATTGTTTCAAATGAAGAGATTTGTATGGAAAAATAAACAAATAAAAAATTAAGACATAAAATTTTAAAAAATCTTCTTCCTGCTACCGAAGAAGCGTCGTTTCCACGAAAAAAAAAAAACGATATCGTTCAAAGGCGGATTTCACGGTACATCATTCATTCAACCTCGGAAGGATTTGGCTGTTTTGAATTTTCTTCAATCAGAATCAATGAAGGCTTAAACATGATTAGTCTAATTCTCCACTCCTACCATTTCGGATCAAACTTACAGTTTTATCTCGAATGTATAAACGGAGCTTCTTATTTTTTCGGTCGTCTGCACCCAAGAGATTCAAAGTTATCTACGGATCAGAAGAAGTGATTGATTGATAGCTATAATATTGTACTCACTATTTACTACTAACATACTTTATGCTGTTGTTGAATGTTCTATACATCAATATGGCCGGTTGGGACGCTTCAAACTAATTGGACTCTTTGCATGTTTGAGTCGATTACCACGGGCATGGTATCTTCTCCCCGAACGGCGTGTCGTGCTCGCCGCACGC
>UZAF01017612.1:15996-44061 GCA_900617895.1 Haemonchus placei
CCGGAATAGACTTAATGATGATGCCGTGGGCGTTGTAATGAAACTTAATTCAGTGACCAGCAATTGCTACAATTCGCCAGATGTTCTGCAAATTCAAATATCTTTGGAGGAGTAGGTAGCCTGGACGGCGTCGAAGTGAGCGAGTCACCAAAGTAAGCAGATTGGCGCCCCTTGGCACTGCTCCGCATACAACTAGTCATAAAACACGGCTTTAATATACTGGATAGTGAGAGCTGTCCAACTAACAATTACCTGCCTAAGTTATCGCATAGCAACTCAGAAGAGACGAATGAACAGGCTAACGGCTGACTGAAATCACAAATACGTCAGTGGACAACAGGTGCTTTACGCTCATACATCATAAAACAGCATGTGAAAGTGAAGTGGTGTTGTGAAATTGGCCACCTACTTAAGACTCATGGTAACCGACTTGAAATTTTTATAGGTAATAAATAGTAAATTTTATAGGTTCATATTTTATTAATTTTTGTAGGTAATAAATAGTTCATCGGCGTGAATACTATCAGAAAACCGAACTGCACCTGGTCACACCAAGTTGAGGCCTGGTTAACTAAATAGCTCTCCCCAAGATAGTATGTGGCTACCCTGAACTCTATCCCAATGAATTTGAACCACCCAACAAGCCAACGAATAGAGAAGAACATATATTTACAGAAGACAATTTAGAGCTATATCATTTAGAGTACGAACAGAGATCCATGGGATTATATCAATGATTATAGGTTGCTATTTAGAGGGTGAGTAATTTCTTGTAAAATTTTAGAAATATCAACCAAGTAACCCTCTTCAACGTCTTTTCTACCTATCCTGAGCTCAATGTGAAGAGTTTTCGAATAGCCAGAAAGAAAACGAATAGGGAAGGGAATAGGAAAGGACATGGTTTTATACCGATCCGCCGCTGTATTACATTAACTACATACATCAAGGGAACCAATCCCTCGGTGCTTACTTCTAGATTCACAGCACCCATGTTATCATGAAAAGATAGATTCATTAGCCCTCTTTACTATTCACTGTATTTCTCTGAGAGTAAAGTTCAAAGAATTCTAACAATGATTGAGTCAGCGGTCGAGAAAACCTCTAAGAGTGTTCCGGGCGGTTAGGCTTATCGCGGTGTTAGATTTGATTTAATTGCGAAGAGAGCAAGCTCGAGGTGGAATAATCCTGACAACTTGGGCATCCTAAAACGACTCCAGAGAAAAGTTTTGGTACTTGAAATTCCAATTATTTCCTGAATAGGTTTGCAACTTCCCTGTGAGGAAGTGGTGTAGTACCAAGTGGCGCACTATCATACACTTATAGTTGGGGAATCGAATCTCCAATTGATAGCTTTCCAGTCTTACTTCCCATAAATCGGCTTACCAGTAGCAGAGCTGTCTGGGACTATAAAAAACACTGACATGCACATCGGCCACGACCACCGTAAGTCATTGTATAGGCCAAATATGCATTTAGATTCTGAAGGGAAAAAATGAGGGGACGCACTCCAAAACGGGATTCTTCAACGCCAAAAGATGTCGAGACTTCACCATGAGTGAGGTTCTTCCACTGGAAAAAGGACGAGAGAATGTTGGAGCTTCGAAGACCGGATGATAGGCCTGAGGACTGAATGGCAACAATAGCCCAATAGAACTCCTTCTTCACCAAAACAACCTCGGTTGCCATAGCTTTGACTGCATTGGAGTCCTTTCATTCCATCGTCATCAACATCACTACTGCAAGGACCAGTTACTGCCAGTACACATCTTTCTAGCCACTTGAAATTTTTCGCGAGATTCGATCACCCTTTCGTAAGTGTTACTGAGTAGTGTGTGGAGGGCGGAGAAAATTTCGATTCGCCCCGGCCGAACGTTCGTCTTATTGCCTTCCAATTCCATGCTCATACCTATTTGAAGAAACTTGAAAAAGTTCGAGGCCACGTCAAGCATTCCACCAGAGCTTGCCAATAAGATCTTTATCAGTAAGTAATAGTTCCTCCTCAACACATCCTTCAAAGATTTCTCTCTTTACTTTTGGAACTCTCATTAGCAAAATACAAAGGTGAACTTCCGAGAGTTGACGCGAGCGGTTGCGTCGCGACAGATCAAACTATTATATATAGAAAACTATTATATAGAAAACTAGAATGGAAAAGGGAGCATATGAAAAAGCCCCAGAAAATATGCGATGTAACTTCCTCAGTGACACAGAACAGTCGAAAACACTACAAAGTGATAAGAACACATTTGAAAAACTCTAGATCGGGAGCAAACTCATGGCAACCTGGAACAAATTTATTTGTTTGCCACTCAAATCCTTGGGACCCGGTGAATTAGAGAACGTTGGAATGAATTTGTAGTTTTAGAGCAAAGGGAGAAGCATGAGGAAGATATGCCACGAAAAAGAACCGACTTAACCCAAATAGAGGATTAATTCTCCTACAATTCCCTGCTACTCCTTTCTAAACTCTTCGAGTCGCCAGAGATTTAATAACTAGTTAACAAAAGCAGTAGCTATCCCAAATAGAGCGGATTACTGGAGTCATAGAGAGTTTTGACTGGTAACGACCTCGGTGCACTGCAACAAAACAGCTGATCGATTTTCGTTGTCGTCGTACGCTGCCCAAGCCACCACGCCACTCTCTCATGGAACTCTTTCGGAACGCATCTTGATCAAAGATTACTTGTGATAGACCTTTCGGACCTAAACGTATAGGCCTTCCAGAATTGAAGGCTGTTCTCAAGTGCAACGAGATAGGCATATAAGCATTTCCATGATGAGTTAATACGCCACCTACCATATCGCTGGGCGGAACTGACGGGCCTAAGCAATCAATCCTTCGCGAGCCTAAACAATCAGGCCTTCCACAGTCTAATGAAGCCCTATACTACCATATTTTTGCTTTATCATGTTTCAGTAACTTTTAATTTTATTTTGTCTAATTTTTCCCATTTTTTACTTCAAGCATCTAATTAGCTAATTATTCTGAAGTTTTTGATCTGAGGTTGCGTCGTTGCTATTTGACTGCTTATTTTTTTGAGATGTTTAATAATTCGGATCATGAATAAATAAACAATAATGAAATAATATACAAAGTTAACATGAAAGTAGGAGTATATCAGCCTGGCTATTGAGCTTTGACGGGCCATAATTGGCATCGTCCAAATGACTTGTAAGGGCGAGGGCACTGGCTTCTCTTCGACTCATCCGATTTGCAGAAATTATGCATAAACGGGATGTTTACTGTGAGCGCAACATTAAATTAAACAGTGACGGGTACGCAAAGGGCAGGATGACGCACCTCCTTTCTGGCGTATTACACAATACTGTCAGTGGTGACATCAGGAAGCGACGACTAGAGAGCTGATGTCCTTTTTCTCCACCCTCTCCCTTCGCTCACCCAAACATTTAGGAAAGGTTTAATTTGACCGGCTTCTCTGAACGCTCTTGGATGCGCCATATTTTCGATTTCGTTCCGAATCGCAGAGTATTGGAGTACAGTGGCGTGGTTGGACCCGATAGATATGGCATTAGTCCTTTCAACTACAACAACTGACTAGGGTTATGCTCTGCCTGGGAAAGCGCGTCCCTCCCAATGACTGCCCAACATTTGTTTCGAAACTGTTGTGGAAACGTCTGATCGACTTCAACAGAAAAAAAGGCATGGTTGGCAGGATTTGAAGGAGTGTATAAGTGGCCCAGGGCGCCTCTAACAACAGTGTCATGTCTAAACTTTTAACATCAAGCATTAGAACAAATATGGGGAGAATGAGGTAAGCGAAAGAGCCCATCTACTCACTCGTCATTCGATAAGCTTACTGCAAATGCCAGATTCCTCCAAATGATGCACTTTTAGGGTGCTATGGTAAGATCAATTCATCCCTGGGAAAATATTTACACAAATTATTGCAATCATCCCGAATTTCTTTATTGGTATTAGTCATATGTTTATCTCTCAAGTTTTTCTGAAAGGTGGTAATTCATAGGTTTACTCTGGGATCGATCTAAACCGAAGACATTGGTAGGGAAACACAGACACGTGAAATCGAATACCAAGAGAAAAATGAAGAAACTCCGTCTACCTACGAATTTTTCGAGCTAGGCAATTTGGATAACCAGAATCTAATCTGATCTATGGATCAAATTCCGGATCTGATGTCATACATGGGTCGATCAAAACCATTCCCAATGTTTATCCCAAATCGGAATCATTCACAAGTCAGTCAGTAAAACGTTGAGATATTAGTCGGCCAACTCTCTAGCTCCGCTTCTAACGCTCCTTCCGTGACTGGGGCATGAACAGGAATCATCAGCTTGGCCAATCATATCAAAGAGGGTTTTGACGGACAATAGATTGATGAATTAATAAGACTCATAGATTGATAAGTTAATGAACAAGTAAACAAGTTATAGATCAGCTCTACACTCGACTTTGAACTCTACTTATACTCTCAGATCATCTATGCCTACATATATAGTCACTACTCCGAAAATGAGAATGCTGAAACTCAAACTCACCTTGGCGATAGGTGACGCAGGTGGTATTTCACATGAATTTCCTAACTGACCTTTACTCATTGGCTGGCTTGGTGTGATGAAATTTCGACATTAAACATTAGAGATTACGGTTCAAAGCCCAGCTGTCCCGGGGCAGCTTTACAATGAAGCTCTCCCTTGATCAAACTGAATACTAACTTTCAGTCCCATAAAATGTAAGTTGTAGTAATTTTTGAACAGATATTATCTTTCTCGAAATAATAGAATTAGCTCCTATGAGTAGAACTAATCACTCCTGCTTCTTCTCACTTTTACGCCCTGAATACAGTGGAGTCTCCAATACGGTGGCGATCTATTCGTTTCTTGCTAGACACATTCAAAGCGTTACGACTTCTTGTGACTTCTCAGCATCTCTGAAGGAATAAGTTCTCCAGAGAACCACTCCTTGAGGCCTTCCCACTTCTTTCAAACTCGACTCCTTCAGCATTTTCATGATACCTCCACGAATTAAAGAACGCAAGTCTTCTTGACCATTAAAAGACTACACGGGCTTATTTCTGACGCCTGCTTTTTCGTTGTCGAGTAACAGAGGTGACTCATTGACAAAAAATGTTTCTATCAATCACACGGTGCACAGATCAAACGTTCACTAACCGGTGAAGCGTTCTATTCTCCTGAACATTAACCTCAACAACGGTTCACTTCATGAAGTCATGACAAGGTTCTGGAGTCACTCAATATCTCTGAGTGAGAGAAGCGTGGCGCACCCATTTGAAATTGATCGTTACAAGCTTTTCTTATGTTCCAGAACGAGGCTACATCGGAGCCGTCATTCGGAGTCGTATAGAAAAGCATTTTACCCTTCACAAAAATAAAATAAACTGAAGAAAACAAAATAATGACTATTGCTTTTCGGCTTTCGACTGTTCGACTTTTTTGGCTGTTCACAAATAGAAAATGAGGTATTCCGACTTTCAACTAAAGGAAAGTTTCAAATGGAAAAATTCAGAATGCGAAGAATTGATGGAGAAGCAGGAAGGCCATGCTAGTCATCTGAATTGCCGTCAAACAAAAGAACGTTGCTATGGAAATTACCCTATACTGCAATGGAGAGGTAATGATGAAATAGAGTTAAGAAAGAAATTCTGAATAATAATAATTAAGGTGAGCGGACAGTTCTCATAGGGAGCACATCGAACGACTGCAATGGAACAATCTACTGAAAAAGGTCGATAAGAATGCGATAAGTGAAGCGCTCTATTGACGACACAATTATGCGCCGTAGCTTTCACTCCCCCACTGCCCCCCTCCCCTCCCCGATATTTCAGTAGAATTTCCGAAACAGTTCTCACAATACTGAAAACAATTTTCTGTTTACACTAACGACCTTAAAGGTGCTAAAATATTCTTATATTGGGCGTATACTCACCCACACCAGTCAAGCCTTTTATCCCTCGGGGTCGGCCAAGCACCAGACCAGTCTGGGAGAGTAAGCACTGACTTGTACATCGGCTGGTTGAGTGCGGGGCGCACACCTTGAACCCGATCGGTTAACAGCGAAAAACTCCACCCTCTTGCTTTATACTGCAGTACTACCCAAAGCATTCCTGTACTAGTTGCAGCTCCCGAATGATGAGGATCATATGAAGTCTCAATGTATCAGTGGAACTCATTGAGACCTTTTTTTCGTTAGTCAGGGCTGCGGAGCACCCTCGAAAAAGCCATCAGACTACTTCGGAAATCAACATTCAATCATGATTGAGTAAAAGTAGGAAGGGCACTGGAGAGTGATGATAATGCTTCTATTCGGAGGCGGTACTCCAATAAAAACGTTAATACCGAGGATTAAGAGTTGATTGCTCGATTCTAACCCTTTTTTTCATAATGATGACACCGAATGCCTTCTTCTGCAGCACCTAAGCACCTTTTCTGCAAGCATTCCTTCAGACGTCTCTTATCTTTAAGCCACTCTATTCATGGATAGTAGAGTTCCAAGTCAGTGGTTTGTGCTATTTATTCCATTTTCAATTTCCTAGTCTCTGAATTCAGTATATATAATGAAAATTATTGTATATATAATATATATAATATATTTAATGAAAATTATTGCATATAAATAAAATAATTTGATCAAAAACCACCAAGTCATGTCTTTCTGATACGACATTTGGTCTTTTTAGATGCTCCAGAGAACGAATACTTCCGAAGTAGCTTTGTTCCCTGGACTTCTAGAAAGCAAGGCAACGAACTAGGCAGGAAAACATCCCATCAAAACCTATTCATGATCATAAAATTTTCCTTTTCATAACGTTCGTTATAGCTGTGAAAGCTAATGAGAAGGATAAAGGATAAAGTCTTTCGGCGTTAATCAACTCCGTTTGAGGAATCGCCCCACATTTGATTTCAATTCAAAATCGTAGTAGCGTTTTGGATGCGTATATGTTCTATACATGACTTGCAGTGGCGAGCCGATGTACAGGTCGAGGCTTCTATCCTCACAGACAAGTCTATTTCCAATTTAGGTCTGTTGCGACCGACTCTGGAGGGATGGAAGGCTTGATTGGGCTAAGCGGATATTGATCAGGATTCAAACTCGTGACCGTTATGGTGAGAGATAGTGCACCTATTGTCACTACACCATCCCCACTATGAATTATAATAATGCCATGTGGCTAAGATTAACTATAGATAAAACTTTTATAAGATGACATCATCACAGGAAAGTGAAAGCTATGGCATATGGCAAGGGGTGGTGCCTTCACTACGGATGAACAGATTGATTCTCCAAAACCTATCTATAATAAAAAAAGAACAATGAAGTTCTCGGCATGGTCGATTTTTCGGAGTGAGCCAGGCACCCGTCTTCCATAAAGAATCGGTCAACTGTTCTTGGGAAAAATGGAAAAAATGGGGAATTTCAAAAAAAAAAAAAAGACAAAAACAAAAACATTATTCTTAAGCGGAAAGCGTAACAAGCATGATGTTCGGAACAACATAGCCACAACAAGAGGGATGCCTTATTAACGAATTCCTTGAGAGAAGATGCCAAATCAATACGCAGTCAGCGAGAAATCCAATCGAGGGACATAAAATGCATAACAAACAGAATTCCCCATAGATGGACCATCAAAAAAGCATTCTCAATCACAGAAATCGATCGGAAACCTCTCGGTTAGGAACTGAAAATCGTTGCTGGCTGACAATTGTGTGACAGGGCGGAAGCAATCTTTGAGCTGCGGTTGCGCCATGTTTAACTAGGTTTCACGAGACCATGTTGATTATTTGGCTCGATCGCGTGCAAACATCGCAAAGTGTTACGAGCAATGTTCGATAATATGTAGAAACTTGAAAACATAATATTTGAGAGACATTAGATAGTTAATTTCCTTTTTTAGATTGGTTCGCTATGTTCTGTACTACTACACGTGGGCGCATTACTTGACCACCAAGCGCGCGGTTACGTAGCGATCAACGTATCGTAGTGAATTGTGTATGATAAGGCTATTGCACAACATGTTTACCTATTTGAAAGTAAACATCTAATATATAAAGCAAAAGTTGTCGAACAACGAAATACCCCCCTTACCCCCCTCCCCACACCTTCATTTCTGCTACGGCTTTTAACTTGTTGTACTACATGAATGGAAAGGGAGGCGTGAAAGATTTTTCAGAGATCCCTCGCTTGTTTATACTAGACCACATCTAATGATATCACCGATTTTCCTCGATTAACAACAACTAATAGGGGCGGTCCTTATTGTGGACGAGTCATTTCCTGTTTCTCATAGCCTCTTGTGTCATCTGCAAAGCATATCGACTCTGCTGTCACCTCTTTACAGCTGACTGCCGCCAAAATCCTTTTCATTAATGAATGTGTTCCACTGAAACATTTCCGTAGTTAAGCTCATATAGCTACGAGAAAAAGGTCTCATTCAGTCGAGATCCTTCGACGACCACTTAGCCATTATAAGCTAAAAAGCCAAAAAGAAAAGAACGGAGACGCTAGCCGTCAGCTGCGCTTCTAGGATGCGTCATGCATCCGAATTTCATTTAGAACAGCGGAAAAAGCGAATGCGTTTCTAATCTACAGAGTAAGGATCTTCCGACATTCGTAACAACCGGAGCTTCGAAGTTGCAAGATTTTCTTTTTATGAAGACAAGTATCGAATTCACATGGGCTAACAAAAACACAAAGAATGAGACTGAGAACCTCTGAACTATCCTAAATTTCGGATTCGGTTACCTTAAAACGTGAAACAGTACCCAATCAGTTACTTTCAAAATTACAGTTACCTGTCTGACTCACGAGCATAAGTGTCGGGTGCAGAGGAGCGGAGGAATGACGTCTGAAACACGTGCAGTCACCAGCTCCGTGGACCGCAGAAAATCATAAACCCATCCCTAAAAAAGTTTGCATCACCACAACACCTGTTTATCATCGATGCAGAAATAGCGGGATGAAGGTTTGGTACAGGAAATAAGAAGGACCTTCGGAGGAAAGCCCACAGCAGTTAAAGATTGTTAAGTTATTAACGAATGGAATGGGAGGCCGGTATAAATCACTCTCCGGCATACGTCACGCATCTCATTTCCATTCCAAAAACCTGAACGTAATCAAATGGTCATCAAGTCGAAAAGAAATTGTTATAAACGTCGAAGTTTGAGTCAATTCCAGCCCTCACAGGGAATTAGATCCTTACAGCACCACTAAGGAGCGTTATATGTTACAGAGGCTCGGAGCCGCCAGCCATGTGAGTGCCGTACTGCGCGGGTATACAACTCATAAGGGAAACCCTTATTCGAAGGGACCTGAAAACTCTGAAAATCTTCGAAATTTGTCAAGTATTACCCAAAGCCACGGATTTTGGAATGTTTCCCAGGTTCCCTTGACAGATGACTATAAATATAAAAATGCTTTTCGAAGCCAAACCATCAAATGAAAGTAATAAAAGTCAGAAACCCAAGTGGTAAAAAACCGCTCAACAGGAGAAATCCCAGTTTCAGTCGATATACTAAAATACACCGGGAAATGCATTCTATTCGCGTATATCCCTAACCCAGGTGATTTGTAAAGAGACCTCCGTACAAACTACATGGGAAAAGAACCGCTCGCTTTGAATCAATGGACTAAACCACTAAGCTGAGTTGTGTGCATGGCGGCGCTCCTCACCTCCTTGGGAGAGAGAAACAATGAACTACTTAAGAAGCTCACGAGAACATAAATTAGCGATCGTATGGCTGACAGATATTCATCGAAACTTACGGATTTCAAAGCCTTTCAGTTAGGCCTTTGGCAGCGAAGGAACGAATTTACAAATTTTTATTACATTTTTTGTTTGGAAAAAAAATTCAGTAATCGGCCAAGTAAACGAAAAGTGTACCATCACAGATGAGCTAGACGATTAAGATGCACAAATAGAACCGGAATAGACAGTTCTTTACATTGATAAAACATTGCACAACATTGTAGTTTCTCAATTGTCCAGTACCATCCATCGGTGTTGCGTAGCTGACACCTTAGCATCCCCAAGAGGTTCTCGAATTCGAATTTTCAGCGTCAGCAGACCACCAACGGCTTTTCGTCCTTCCTTCAAGGGCAGCGATTCCTCGAGTAACGCGTTTGACTCCAAATGGTCCAATTTCCATTCGCATGTACCGAGCAGTTTATCACTTCTCAAAAAACTACCTTTCTGGTACACCTGAAAAAAAGGTATTGTGAACATCATAATAACTGAGTATATAGGAAACCTATTAATATTATCGCATTTCATCAATGAAAGTAGTATAATATATGGGCCACAGCGGCTCAGTGAAGACCGACCGCATATCCATGGATCGGAGCCTCCTTATCTGGCCCAGCCGTGATAGTAAACTCGTCCACGTCAAGATATTTACCACGCGTTTCTAGAATACTTACTTGCTAGCAATGAAATACCGTACCTCAAGTTTTAGTGGAATCCTTTTCAGCACTCGCATTAGTTTGAGCCCCCTGCTCTTTCGTGTGCCTATCTGCAGTACACAAACTTCACCGAATTCTGGAAAAATATCAATCATACAAAAATTCACATCATTCATGATGACTGGAAGTTACGAGCAATAGTTTTCACAGTCAAAGCAATGGCAAAAATCGTCCCTATATCGCTTATCCGAAACTTCCATTTCTTTTTTTCGCGTTGGTTAGGCTATGAACTTCCATTCAAGAGCAGAAATAGCTCACTGGTCAGTTTTTCAAACCAAACCCATCTAGTCTTCGAGATCTGGTTTTACCCGAATTTCTGATCTAATCAAATAATATTAGTAAGACCTGGTGGGATTAAGAATCTTCAAAACTTCGGGCACCAATATCATCCCATCAACCGCTAGAAAACCTCCTCAAAGCTGAAAACTTGGGCTAAAAATGAAGTTTTATGGCGAAAAACAGCCATTTAGCCTGAACAAGACGCAGATCGTTGACAATCAAACGCTTCGGAATTTCAGAAGCGCTGACGCTTCACAAAAAATAGGAGTTGAGGATAATAGGCGATTATCTTAGGTTCAATTTTGTACATGCTCATCGGAGATCCAATATAAAACAACAGGAAAAATAATTACATTTAAGCAGCAGAAAATAGAAAAAAGAAAATGTTTTCTTCCAAGCATCAGAAACTTCAGAAAAATTAGGTAGCTTTGGAGACCGAATCGTATGAAAACACAAGCGAACCTGGGTGCTGAGTTCCGGAAACGTATTTCGTTTTGCCACTTTGATTCGCATCAGACGGATATGGGAACGTGTATTTTACAAACAAATTAGCATCCGAAGGTTCATAGCCGGAAGGTAGGGGTACGTCCCTGAAAATGTATTCAAAGATTTCGATGAAACTTCAACAAGGATCAAAAAACCATCTAAAAGTAACCATACCTGCAGCGAATAATTGAAAGTTCCAAAACGTCTTCAGCGAGATCAGGAAAGAGATCGGCACAGGGAATGTGTCGCGATTCATAATGGAATCTACAACATCAATTAAGACAACGCACATCAAAAAGCAGACCAATAAACAAAATCGCATAAAGACAGTGAATAAATGAGAGAAAAAAGCAGACTTGGGTAAATTTAATCCTTGCTTGGCCACTTCACGAACAAGTAACAAGTCTTGCTTAGACGCTTTAGCCCATTCTTCAAACATTTTCACCTAAACCGGATTGATGAGAAGGAGCGCCTAGAGACATCCACGACACCTAGACCTCGGAGACAGGAATTCACAAAACTTCAATTTGAATATTCCTTGCGAGTCTTGAGGAGGAAACATGGAACTTGAGAAGATATGTACCTTTCCAACATCTCCCAGACGAGTGAAACGCATCCGACTATTCTCTGCCAGTTGAACCTGCTCGATTAAGGCTTTTTCCATCATCGATAAAGCTTCCCCTCGACCTGAAAAATTAATATTGGCTCTGTTGAAAAGTAATCCTACACTATCTTCACAATGGCAATTCCGGTCGTTGAAGGATTGGACTGAAGGTGAACTCAGATTGAAGGGTATTTTGGGAGCCAGCTACGTATACGGCTTTTACTTTGGATAATCAAGTAGAAAGATAGCCCTTTATTTTGGATAATCGAGTGAAAAGATAGCTTACATTAGACAGAAGAAATAAAATCAATACCCAGAAGAAATAAAATCAATACCTTCAATTCCAGTAGTGCTCGCCGCTCCAGGAACGATTCGAGGTTGAAGGGTGGCTTGAGATGTGGAGGCTTGGGGAGGGATTGGAGTGGATTTGATCGAGACCGGTAGCCCAGATTGGGCAGCTGCTATCATTTTATCAAAACCCTGAAGAAGGTAAAAAGAGCGTTTGGATTCTCTTGAGACTTGCAGCAAAAAACTTATGGAAAACCCACACAAAAAAGCAAAGCGTGGACAACCATTTAAAATCCGCGTAGGGCCACGTAACAAGGCCCGCGCTTACGCTTTCAACACATTAGACACAACTTCATAGAAACGGATAGGCACTTCAACTTAAATTACCTTAGATTCGAGTAAATATTTTTTAGCCAGCTCCATATTTCCCCTAGCCTTCGCCTGCATCGCCGCATGTCTGAATTCGCTTTGACGTTTTATCAGAAACTCCAGTTGCGTTGCATTTCTTGATTTCCCAGGCTGTCCCGACGGGGCCAGTGGCCCAGTGGCTGGGGGCGGTCTCACTGAAACATATTCAGCTTGAAGAATAAAATTTCAGCAGTAATCTGTCCCAGAAAAAAGGCTCACTTCCTGGTGCTGGTCCTATGGGAGCCGCTGGTTTTTGAGGAGGTAAGGGTGGCATGTCGGGAAGTGAAGGGAGGTCGGCGACCGCTACAGGGCGTCCCGCCTTAGCATCTCGAATGGCTGCGGCGTACTGATCG
This sequence comes from Haemonchus placei, assembly GCA_900617895.1. NCBI lineage: Eukaryota > Metazoa > Nematoda > Chromadorea > Rhabditida > Trichostrongylidae > Haemonchus > Haemonchus placei. The sequence continues at coordinate 28,871 of UZAF01017612.1, forward strand.
GCCATTCGGTTGTTCATCCTTGAATATTTAGTTTTTCTTGTGGATCAATGAAAAATAGAAGAAAATGTCAAAAAAGATAATAAGAAAATAGTTCGAAGGAAGAGTTTTTTACTGACCTCGCCTTTCTGTCATTTCCGTCTTGAGCAGCCTTTTTTGCCAATGCCTGGAATCTCTCCATTCGGCTCTGTAGTCCACCAATGAAGGTTGCGGGTTTTTCGGCTTCAGCTTTTCTATAAGGTGGTGGAGATGGTGGAACGTCAGCTAAGTCGAGTTCATCAGCAGTGGCAGTGTCCAGAGCTGCTAACGCCTAGACAATTAGTTGTTTCGAGTTACGAACTGATCAATTATTTCCAGAGATGGTAGAAAAAGAGTAGCTAAGCAGACTACGAGGTAATCACTGTTGTAAAAAGTGATAGTTAGATTGTGAGATTCAAAGGTCATCTACTGATTAGGACACTTGGTTTTGGTTTGAACATAGGCAGATGGGCTCGCTCCAATAAACAAAGTATCATTGTTAGAGCAAGCCCACTCAATAAAAGTCCATCAGGTAAGCCGCATAATGTGTGGCAAATATACACCGGCACATAAGGCAAATGTCTAAGTAAGCGATTAATCATTACCCTGATCATCATCTCTACAGTAACAAAAAATTCAAGAAAGCACCTGATCGAACATTTTAGCCACTTCGACGTACTGTTTTGCAGCTGTTTTATCCATTGCTGCCACTGCTGCCTGAAATCTTCAACATTATCAACAAATTGGACTTACTAATCCTTAGAAAAGAACCAGAGCAACAGCATTGACTAAGCAATATCACTATTTTCTTCCTTCTGTCAAATAGGTTCAAATACTAAACTATAAACGAGAACTCACCTTCCCATTTGCAACGTAAGCGTCTCGCCTTCTTTTCAACACCTTCAAAACTTGCTCCTTTCTTGAATCGGCATTCTTTTGCTGAAACGCAATTGTTTTATGTGAGCAGGCCCTCCATGCCTAGAACTGACACCAACCGGGCTTTCTGGGGGCAAGGATGTTGAGGACATCCGCTTCGGAAGCGGTGGAGGCGCCGCTCCAGAGGTAGATCCTTGCATAATTCCTGAAGTGCTTCTCCTCGGAACTGGAGGCGGTTGTGATGCAGGAGGAGAAGGAGGAGCAGGGGCTCGGTGGGCAGGCAGCTGTAAACAGTTTCAATAATAATTAAGGGCCTTCTCTGGTGGCAATTCTAGGAAATTCCCAAAAAAGAGATACAGCTTAAAGACGAGAATGTTGAAAACAAAAGGCATAAGATGGAATCTGCTTGTTAGGCGAAAAATGACGAAAATTAATCAAAATTCGTCCAAAAAATGCTTGTTCGTCAAAAACGGAAGAAGATTAAAGATCTTTTCCTCTTGATAAGCACTGTAACGATGGATCGATCTACTTTTAAATACCACTGTTGACCAACCGGAGGTCCAGCGGGTGGCGCAGCAAAGGAAGGCGGTGCGGGCGGTATTTCTGATTCGTCAATACTTTCACCTCGTTCAGCTTTGACGATTAACTCTTTCAGCCTATCAACAGTTCGCTGATGCCTATAATATTATGATCGATATTGCTCACTGACACTAAATAAATGTTTAAAAATTTACCTTTTTTGTTTTGCAGTATTGCCTTCCTTGGTGCTTGCTGTAAGCATTTTTTCATAAACATCCATCAATCCTCTGAGTTTGCTAATCAGAGCGGTATCCTGTACACCTGATTGCGGCAGCCTGGGAGGTGGTGCATCCGGTACTGCAGGGGTTTCTTCCTCGCTGCTCCCTATGAGGCCAGACAACTCAGCCTAATATACATAAAATAAGGCTCAATTATAATAATGAAGAATAGAAAACATACCAGAAGTTCTGGATCATTTTCAAGAGCGCTCTCATCCACCTCTACATCATCAGCCAAAGCTTTCGAAAGCAGATTGGGGTCTATACCTAAAAAGATCCAGAGATGGTAATACACTTGGTCTCGAGGAGCGTTAAAAGTGATTTTTGAAAGGTATATTACAGAACGGAAACGGTCAATTTTAGTCAGTTAATTTTAATCAGTTCCCTCTCAAAATTAGTGCCCTTAAAGTATAACTTATCCTCATCTTCAATGGAGTTTGAGAATCAACGAGCGTAAATTGTACCCTACCGACTTGCGCGATCACATATACTTCACCATCATTGTACTGTGATCTGAGGCGAATGGTAATACTTATGACAAACAGAATAACTCTACTTGACAAGGTTGAAATAATTGTGAGTTATTGTGAGTTTGGTTCTCTTTCATTTCCAGGAATTGATAAACAAACCTAACGGAACACCGCCTCTTGGTTTGGGAGCCGTGACCCCTGTGGATCTTGCAGGTGGAGGAGCGCTTCGTCTAAACTGTAGGCACAGTAAACGAGAACATTTTGCTGATAAACAAGACATCAAGAAGAAAAACACTCCATCGAGTAGAAAACTGATAGTTATGACAAGTTTATGGTCATGTTCAACCTTTGTTTTGCCTCTTCTTCTTGCTGAAGAGCTAGTAGTTCAGCCATTAACTCTTCATCCTCTTCAACATTTCCACCATAGATAGTCTTTTCAATTTCAGAAAAATCCATTCTTTTTGTTTTGCTACCAGCCCGGAAACGTCAGGAAGTAGAGCCTATTAAGTTTGATAAAATGCATCTCAAAAAGCAAAAAGAACAGAGTCGGTCAAGCGCAAATGGACAATAAGTATTTTGTGTAATTAAAACACCTCACCTCCAACTAAATCTTCCGATACTAAAGCAATTTATTACATATCTCATATTAAAATACTCTGTTACCATTACCAGTATAGAAGCAATTTATGCTTAGTTGGGCAACATAGGCAAATATAAAAATATTAATATAGGAATATATTATAGGATTAGTTAGAAGGATCACGGGCTGGACCGATGAGATGGACTTTGCCGGTGGTTGGATCCACCTCGACCTCTATTCCCAGTTCTTTGAGAAGTTTTTGTCGATCAATGACACCTGTTGGCTTCTAAAAACAAAAGGGATTATAAAATGAAAACCTTATAAATCGTTCACATCATTTGGGGTGATGGGGCAAGAAAGGCAACAATTCCGTTCTGATTTCATCGCTTTCTACTTTTATGCCCGTAAGGGTGTAAAAGTTGGAGAAAGCAATGAAATCAGAACAGAATTGTTCACTCGCAAAAAAAAANAAAAAAAAAGCTAAAGAAACGAGGCAAGTCACCTGATCCATTTCTAGGATAAACTTTTGATTCTCGGGACATCCAAGGCATAAGTGACGTAGTGCAGCGATTGACCATTGAACCTTAAGGTATTTTAACTAATAACTGCAACTTCGCACAACTTTCTTTGAAGATGCTCATCAATTATGCAATTAACTATGCAGATAACAGAAAAAGAATCCAAGACAAAGTAACAAATTCGACTTGCTGAAAAATCTCATCTTAGAGGAACAACCTCACAACCCAATCCAGTCAACGAAACCCACAATGAAAGGCCTATCGTTTTCGGTAAGCCTTGCACATCGAAGTACGGCTAGTACTGCCCCTCTGGCACCAGCTGCAATCCGTAGCAGTGGTCTCTCACAGCAAAGATTACCTGAAAAAACGCAATGGTAAAATCTTTTCAAGCGTGGGCCAATAAACAAACAAACATTAAACAACATTCAAACAATAACATTTACATGAATGACAAAGAAGCAGTCAATAGTTATTGATAAATGATAAAGAAAGGGCAAAACTCTACCAATCGCTCGAACTGCTGCACATTTCAATGACGCTCGAACTTCCATTGGTGAGTCACGTATTGCAACTGATAGCGCAGTCAACTGTGGACATTCCTGTACTCGCATGCATCGTACTTCTTGCTCTTTCTGTGGACGATCTGGATGAGGTGGAGGTGTGGGTACAGCGCATCCTTCATTTTCATCAAGCCATTGCGCATCAAGGGTCTTAAAAATACAACATATGCTCTATTTATTGGAGATCACTTAAAAAAATTCTAACCGACTCCAGAATATCCACAATACTTTCGACGGCAGATTGCCGATCCGATAATTGTGCGGCATACTCCGTTTCTATCAAAACCGCGGAAGCTAAACCAAAAGTGGCGATCAATATTCATGAGAGAAAATTCGTAATCGATTCTCACCGATAATTTCAAGTGCGTATGCGATTTGCTCAACGAATGGCAGTCTCTTTTCGGGAGGCACTCCTTCACCGAATTCGTAGAGTATCCGTTGCAACATATCAAAGCAAAAAGAGATGTTGTTAGCATGAACCTGAACGTTTTATTGCCTTTTACTGGTTCATTATCCGTTTCGAGAAGTTTGATAAGAATAGAGAAAGACCCGCTAAGCCAAAGCCAGAGCGATAACTATAAGGAATGCAGACAATCAACCCAATGGTGCAAAGACTTGTCTCATGGTCAGAGAACAGTAGAAAAGTGAAAAACATAAAGCAGTCGAATGAAGCGAGATGTCATCTGTTTAAGGTGTAGTTTGAACAGTATGAAAACAATGTCGAAAAAAAGGTTGCAAAAAGTAAAACATTTCGCAAAAAGTATTCAATGACAAAGCATTTGTAATAACGCCAGAATTGCATCAATTTTCAAGGGAGTTAGTCCACGTCGCAAGCTATAAAAAGACGACTCAATGGTGCAAACAGTGAAACACACATGGTTCTGAAATACACTTAACTCCAGAAGTGTCAATCATTCGGAGGGTAAAAAAAAGATGACGAAGCGCGAGTTTTTATAGCCGGGAAGAAAGGCCTGGATCAAAGAATTCATGAGTAGAGCGGACGGACAAATCATAAATGATATGGGGAAAAAATTCGTAAGTAGAGTACAATTCAAGACCCACTCTTTGTTATGAGTAGTGTACAAAGGCTATAACTCCTATAACCCCCTGCAACTTAGCTTTGCACTTAATGCCCAGTACACGATATCTTCCTCATTGCAAGCTCTGAAGGCAAATACTCATTCTTTCTAGCAGCTCCTAGTATCGAACTTCAGTGTGACTTACGTGAACCGCTTACACACTTTCTAGGCGGAGAGATACGAGACCAAATTAGTCCAAAAAAATCTCATTGGAACTGAGCTAGGCTTATTGATAAGGAACTGGAGACGGAGAAAAATGGGAAAACCGAATGGATGGATTTTTTTAACAAATGCCAAGTCTTTGACATGAATCTGCATGATTAGGCTAGCGGTCTCGATCCNTACAAGCAAGAAAAAGCAGAAAACCTTAGTGACTGTTTCTCCATGGCCCACGTCCATCAGCACCTCCGTAATATGAAGAAGTGCAGTGAAGTCATCAGGTGGAAGATCGGCAAAGTTACTAGCAAGAAAGCCAAAATCCTGAAAAATAATTTTAAAAACTAGTTACCAGAAGATAATTTAAAAATTTACCTCTTCCAAATGTATGGATACCAAAGCCGATATCCAGGATCTGTCAGAATCGTTGACACTTTGCGACTCCCATAATAAAAAGAGCTCTCCAAGCAACGTTGTATAATCATCCGAGAGCCCACATGCTGAAGCGAATTAAACTTTACCAGAACAATATTCAAAAGTATTATTACTAACCGATTCGCATTGGCCTAGCCAATGCAGCCAGTGCTGCGAAGGTCTCTGTGTGAAGTTCAGGAATTCGAAGCAAAGTACGAAATAAAGTTAGACATTCCGGTGTAACACATTCAGCAAACCTAAGAGTAAAAAATCGGTTTTCAACAAAACCTAGTTTACATTGAGTTTGGAAATTACATTCAAACTCACTTTTTACTGCGATTTACAGCATTTATTAGAGTACGTAATGCCAGTCGAGCACGTCGGATATCAACGGTGGAATCATCATTATCAGCTCTACCTTCGAGAGCTACGGTCAAAAAGCCAAGCAAAGCACCTTTGAGATCCTTAAAAAAATCTGTTAGGCTGGTCTTCTTATTATCTTGAGAACTGGTACGATTTTTCGTTTGGAGTAATTTAAGCAGATGAAGCGTGTTACTCTGTTCCACAGTACGACGACTATGGCAAACACAAAGGATATCTCTACAGCTGCAGCATACCCAACCCTTTCTGGTAACCTACTCCCTTGTAATCTAAGTATCTGATCAAGTAGAAGCCATACGTTAAGTATTAAGCTACACGTCTATAGAAGAAGGTACTACCATTCGCAATATGTATGAGGAGACAAGATTTATTAATATAAATTCTGAGGCCATATGTCGCCATAGAAACGGCAGTTAGGTTTTTTGATAGCAAATGACAAATGATGGATACGAAGGTATAAAAATGGTCAACCGTAATTAGGAACCGTAATAAACAACTGCGCGTATTTCCTTCCACTTCAATAGATAAAAAATCAAGACGCCTTACTCATTCGTTTTTGGAGTGGGNAAAAAAAAAAACTAAAGGCTTAGAAATTGGCCAGAACTTACGCAGTTTTAAGACACTAACTCTTCGAGAGCCTGGTTTTAAAAAGCCATAATTATGACCCCAGGTGGATTGCAACGAAAATGACTTCGCCATAAAGTACATACGTACCTGGACCCCTTCAAATGCTTGAACCGACTGCTCATCAGTAGCACAAAAACGGCATGCTTTAGACAAGTCTGTTGTTGATGCTTTCACCGGACTGCTGAATACTCGCTCAACGGCTGTGTATAGCTCCGCGATGTCTAACATGCGACCAGAGTCGCTGAAAAGTCTCCTCTCCTCGATTTCGGGAATTAACATTGATCCTGATCTTCAACGTTTAAGATAAATGGATGGAAACCCTGAGAACACAACAAGTAAATCATATGTAGAACATTTATTTGTTCTAATAACACTACGGGCTTCACATGCCGCGTCTGACGGTGTGAACTAAACATTTGGTTTCAAATTTAAAGTAAATCTATTTGGAGACAAAACAATGTACGACTAAAACAACCTAGTAAAAATGCTCTCTATTCTAAACTGAACGGAAAAGACTAGTCCAAAAAAAACAAAAAGAAACCCAACAATTAAATGACATCAATCATGAACTGTACTGTAGAAATTCATGACAGCGTCTGGTGCACCACTCGGAACAACTCTTCGAAGAGCCTCGACATGCATAACTTTTCCCATTTTGGCTTCCTAGGAAAAAATTCCGCAATTATAAGGGAATTATCCGTTCGAACTAGTTTATGCTTAAAAACTTACAGTTATGAACGTCAGCAGATGTTTCACACTCAGTTCTTCCATCAAAAGTTGCGAAGCGATTCGACACTCGTACGTCATAGCTATCAAAGCCGTTATAAACAATACCCGCAGAGACGCTCTTGTTAAATAGTAAACCGGTAAGGACGCTATTACGGAGAGCAATGATCGTTGTCCCCCGAGAACGCATGACATCTGAAAAGGTGCGGAAATCAAAAAACAAAACAAACAGATGCCAATTCAAAGTTATTTCCTTGCAGCAATTCTATAATTTCACAGTACCAACCAAATGCTTGGCAGAGGAGTTATAAAACCATACCTCCCTATGCAACTGATATATCTCAAACAATGATTTCCTAGAAATTTACTTTTCATATAATATCCATATATAATATAACACACAACACAAGCATTACACCTCGTCTCATGACCCTGGCACAAAGCCTAAGAGGACAGAACAAATATGAGAGTCAGTTTGAACTGCGATAAAGGGAGTCTTATAAAACAATCTTTCAAAAACCATCGGAATCTCGCAACAAGTAGAGAGCCGTAAATATCCTAAAAATTGCTTTCGTACAAGGCGTAACTTATGATCACCGTTTACGAACTCTAACTTAACGATTGCATATTTGACAACAGCTGCTAAACTAATTCAATGAATAGTCAAGAGATAATTTGACACCTACTCAGTCAAAACCTCAAAAATAACGGATACCTGATGATAAGAGTCAAAAGCGGCATAGAGACCGACGAGTTCAAGAGCCAATGCAGACAACGATGAACCAGTACCGTCCTTTTCATCATTTCTGATAACATGACCAAGAAGCAGCAAAATGCGAAAACTGCTCCCCGGCTCTTCCATTAGCTCCTAAACAAAAAAGGAAATAACTGATAGAAAAATTAGAAGTTCAGTTTCAAACTTTACCTTCCATGTGCGGGAGTCCTTGCTTAGACTGTTACACATTCTCAAAGCCGTGCAAACGAATTCCTCGGCATGTACGGAATCCGAATCTGCCTTCGATGTGTCTAACGATAAACATCGCAGAGCACATGTGGATACCTTCAGAAGGAGAGCACAGTATGACGACGCAATCGTAGCCCTAAAGCATTAATTCAGACAATGAAAAAATCAGTGTCCAGAAAAGTTCAACATTTCATACGTGTCTTCACTGCAAACTCCAGCAAACTCGGAATGAAGGGAGTTGAATCTGGTGAAAAGGGGTTGCGATACTGATGGGTTGACAACTGTTTCCAGAACTTGCGGCAAACGGCAAGCCAGCAAGTAGCTGAAAAAAAAATACTTACCAGTTGCAATGGAAAACCATCCCAATAAAGATAACAGTGATTAGGTTCCAGAAAAATGGAAAAAGGGGTAGAACCCAATTACCATACTCTGAGATAATACAGAACTGAGTCATCAAACCAGTACCTCGCCATCATGCTTATACGGACTTCCATCTCATGATTGTCCACGCCAGATAACTGCCATGCAGATGTATTTCGAGCACATTTAACGATTGCCAGCAAAATATCCAGTAAGCACAGCAGCTCCGAATCATGTTCGGGTTTCTGAAAAACCAAAAATTAGGCCTCCAAGGTCAACCAGTCTTATTGGAACGCTATAGACCCAAAATACACTGAAAAGTCGATAGAACTTACAGTCAGGTGATACAGATATTTGCATTTGACCTGTGGAAAACATTCAGAAAATTGGTAAACCTATTTTCAACGTGCGGCGAGTGATTAATGGCATTTGGTAAACATTTCCCAAGGTCATATCGACGGGGCTCACTGTCAGACGATAATAGCAGATCGTTAATAGACAAAGGTTTTTCGCTTGCTATCAACAAACAGAATAATTCCATGTTGTTTCACCAATGATCCTACAACGGGAACTGAGAGTAAGGAAAATTCTCTTGCACTGAATAGCTTTATTCGCTATTATTCAATCAAAACTCGTTATATACTTTCATATGAACCTCACGGTCCTTCTTCAAAAGAAGCACTTAACATGAAAGCTCTAACTAAAGAAAAATCAGCCGACGAATTACAAGGAGATACTTGGGCAGTAGATATATTTAGGTAGGGCCAACCAAAAAGGAAGTAGGACAGAAGACAAAAAAGAAAAATAAACTGATGACGGAATAAAACTAATGATTGGTAAAATACTCGCCTTTAGCAACGCAACAATCCCATCCATCAACTCTACAAGAAGTTGCGTGAACAAAACGGTTCGACAAAGAGAAGGAACGGAACACAGCCTGCACACTAATGACGATAATTTTTGTAGCAACCTGAAACGAGGGTTCCACAGGAAAAACCTATCTCACTTAAGTTAACACTGAAAACAAGAAAGATGGCAAATCAACCTGACAGTCGCTCCTGTGTTCGTCCATTTCATTTGGAAATACACCATGTTCGACAAAAAGGATGAACTTGTGAATGGACGAACAAGGTTTGTTGAGAACCATTCCTGAAAAAACACTCCCCAAAAATGAATTGGGAAGGACAGAAAGATTTGTCATTCAAAGTTGACTAGAGCAAACATTTGAAAGCAGAATTTTATCGATGTTATCATTTAAAAGCAGAATGGCTGCAAAAAAATGGCTGCACCGGTACCTCCGATTCGCTCTCTCGGGAGACTTCCCCCAATGCTCGTTCCAATACTTGTAGTGCGGAGTCCTCGAGTCTACCTTGTTTCTGCTGGAATTTACTTATCGCATTCGTTAAGTCACGAATACATTTTGCCTGACGAGAATTCGGAGATGGCGGTTTTTCCTCGACTTCAGCGACCTTTTTATTTCTGAACAGGTTTCTTTATAGAACAAAAGAGAGTCTACTTAGCAACTCTGAGAAGAAAATTACCTCGCAGCTAATCGTTGCTTCACTTTCGCTCTTTTCTTTCGCCACACTGATTCATCGTCCTGACTTGGTTCACTGCATTGAAGTCCAGGAGACTGAGTTAGTGAGCAAAATTCCTTCTCCTGAAGCATTTTACTAGTATCCGAATGCTGGTAAGCTGTCTACGTTGACCACCCACTAGATCATCAGTCGATACGGTGCGATAGTCGATACTGGTTTTTGAGAGATGCGTCTGTGACATGACATGAGCTACAGCTTCGAGTTCCATGGGAATCTGAAAAAAGTGATGAGAATGAAAGTTCTTTAATCATTAGCTGATAATATCCAGTGATCTCTCAAAATTTTTAGAATGCTTCAAAATATTAGCAAATAGGCATCTAGGTATGATCTTAACCGCATCACCTTTCACAGAATCGCTCACCTCAGAATTGCAAATCCCACACTTGAATGTTGTTCCCTGGCTCTCCGATGGCCAGTGGGTATAATCTACAAACGACCACGACCATCTGCATCCAGATGGTGGGCGTGGAGAAGAGAACTCTTGGGCGCGTATCCGTACATCTTCTAGATTCTGCTCATGACGTCGAGAAGTTGATTCAATCTAAATTATGATTATAACCACCATAATTGGAATCCAATCAATTATTCTACCTTCTCCTGTATTCGTTTCCTCAAGGACTCGTTCTCTTCAGCATCAGCCAATCTCAGCTCTGTTAGTTTTTCTTGTTGCAGCTTTCGCTTCTCACTTCGCAAACGTTCCTGTTCATTTCTCTGCGCGGCTAGCTGAGCATGACGAGCTTCCTTCCGTTCAGCGATCTCTTGAAGTCGTGCGATTCGCTCCTGTGTGCACTTATTTTTACAAAATTGGTAGGAAAAGAAACAGCTAAAGGATGTTCATTTTGAAATTTGGATTAATTTCAGTACTGAGAGAATTCATTAAACTTAGGTCTGCCTCGAATACAAAGAATCAAAAAATCCCTCTACTTAGTTCTTTGAAAATTATGAAAAATTATAAGAACTTACACATAATGAACTTGTAAAATGCATGAGGGAAGGAACATGAAAAGGATTCATCTTCAAAAACAGAAAGAGCAAAAAACTTACCATTTCAGCCACTTTACGTCTTTCTTCAGCCGCATGCTCTTTCGCCGCCTTCTCTTCCATCCTTCTTGCTCGTTCCTCCGCCATTGTTTGCTTCCTTTCTTCAACCCCAGCATCTCTCATCCGCAAATCGAGTAACATATTTCCTCCTTGAAGAGAGTTGATGAATTGAACTTCTAATACCTGAAAACGCCGACTCGAATAAAAATACCAAAGTTAAGCGATACATGAAGTAAGATGTGAAGCTGTGAAGCATTCTGTCCACTTCTCAATTGTGGAATTGATAATGTCACAAGATGTAAATCGTGTGAACTCACCTTCTGTTCATCATCCTTCGCCTTTCGAATAATTTCCGTTATATTTTTCTCACGATTTTCCTGTGCTCTTTCCATTCGACTTTCTAACAGTTGCCTTTTCCTCTCGATCACTTTCTGTCTCTTTTCCCGAACCTCTTCTACCTAAACCACCATACAATATGATCGAACCCAAACTCTCCTGCATGTTTTCATAAGAAAAAGGAGTGAGTCATACCCTGCGCGCCAACTCTCGTAACCGTGCCGTCTTTTCAGCCTGCAACTGTGCCCTCAACTCTGTGGCTCTCCTCAACTTTTCAGCATGTCGTAAAGAGAAATCGGCATCATTTTTATCACACCTCAAAATAGCTACAATTGTGAACGCCATTGGAACAATTCAAAAATGTACCTTCTTCTACTTGGACTGCTCATTTTCTCATGTCGCTCCGCAACTGTGCCCGGTTCGCGGTACGGAGGCATTAGTTCTTTACCGACTACTTCGCTCCACGTCAAAATAGGTCGCCGTCGTATCTCTTCTGAAAATACTGTTCAATTAGATAATAGACGATACAAATCAACCCTAACTTAGGATTGCTGATTACCTCGATTACGATCTGCTTGCTGCCCAACAGTACACGTAGGCGAATCATTCTCTGGTTGTTTACTCTGTAAAATGCAGCGATATTTTGAACAAAAGAATATCCTTGAATGGATAAAACCCAAATTTCACAAAAAACGCAACCACTTGCGTTTCCTAAACAGTAGTGCACGTCTTTTGAAGTTCACCAAAACGATGCACAATCATGAAANAAAAAAAAAGAACACAACCAAATGGAATCCCAGGAACCTGATTCGCTGAATGAGCGGCTTTTTGAGAAAGCTCAAACTTCTCCAATGCTTCCGCTTCAGCAGCGACTTGACGTTCTAATTCGACGTCAATGGAGAACGACTCTTCCTACAAAAGACTGTATTCTCCATGTTCTCAACAAGAAAGGTTCATTGGAGCTGCTAGAACCCCTCACAAGGTTGCACGTAAACCTAATTAAGCTTACGAATAAGCCAAATTGCCTTCTCCCGAGCTTAAAAAATAAACTGATTGGTTCCTTTTAGGCACCAATAAGGCAAAATTTTAGCTTTGTTTGTTTTACGTAACATCCTTGCGAGAAGATGTAACAAAGTTTATAGCTTCAATTTAGGTAACTTTCCGCTGATCCATAAAAAGGAAATGCAAAAACATACATGCTCAATTTCAAGATTGAGGCTCTGTTCTTCTAGTGCTAATGACTCTTCTTCCTCTGTCATTTCTTTCCACTCTACATCATCATCTAGTCCAAGGAGCGATGAAACTTCGCCGAATGCAGGCTCCGACCTGCGAAGAGAACGAGTGAAATTAATTAAACCGGAGAACATACATTTCATCTAAATTACCTGGTAGTCGAAAAACGGACATTGTCCCGGTTTGAATCCGTAGGAGTTGGATCTGCCGGAACGGTTTCGGTTTCATCGACTTCGCCTACTTCATTAATCGATTGCAAAGATCGATCAACTGATGGATTCCTTTCACTTGCCGGTGCACTATCGCATTGGAGATGCTGAAAAGATGAAAACAAAACGATCTGATCATCGCGAAATCGCTACAAAATGCCACAAAAATTTTACCTGTCGGAAGGAGTTGCCATTAGTTTGATTTGCAGGGCGATCAGCAAAATGTATTCCACAACGAGTAGGACCAGCCCGTCGTCGTAACCGTTCAACTCTCTCCATACGTTGTTTTGTACGTAATTTCTCTGCCAATAATGACTGATTTCGTTCCCAGAGTAATTGCCGACTGTAGGCCATTTTAGCCATCGAAGCCTCAAAAAAATGAACACAAGAATAGGAACCTTTTTGTAAAATACATTCTTCAGCAACATGCAAAGGTAGAAAAATCGAGTCAATCTGCTCTTTCTCATGCTGAATACCTTCGTTTGGGGGAGGTCCATTGCACTCTTCGGGCATGTAAGGCGTGCAGATTGCAAGCCAACGGTGGAGCGAATGCTGCTGGGCCGTGTAGATGGTGTTGAAGTATTGGAAACTGAGGGAGAAACAGTGCGGCGAGGTGCAGAGAGTCGGTCGTATACGTTGGGTCGAGGGGGCTTGAAGGATTGTCAATGAAGATAATCTTTTCGAGAATCAGAGTACATCAGATAGCTCATCAACTTACCTCAACCTCTCTTTGTTCGGGTGTGGATGCATCGTGTGCAACATCTTCATGAGAAGGTGCGACATCACCGGAGGAACTTGTACTTCTCTTACGGCGCGGTAATACTAATTGCCAGCCATCGTCTAGCGATACTGAAATAACCGTGTTCTACCTTAGAGCGGCGTATTATCTGAACATGTCTTAGACCACTGTGGATATTTGGAATGTCCATTACGAATCACCCGAAGCTTTCCTACAAGAAATGCGAAACCTTCGAGTCTGACGGTGAACTATCGGTAGTAGCACATAAATATAATAAATATCATAGGAATCCAACTGGTTGCTTGTGAGAAACTGGCGGGAAAAAGCTCAAAACGAAGCTACATGCTCGAAAAAAATTCGAAAAAAAAACAAGTCTTGAAGTCTTTTACTTGGACAGCATGTAAGGAGGAGCAAACACAATTCTCTAATGGGAATTCTAATATAAATGATGAAAATGGCAAGCATGAAATAAACCCAGAATTTTCTCACATTTCTTCGTCTACGTACATAAATAGATTGCTAATCCGAACAAAAGATTTAAGAGGGCGAGAAAAATCGCTGACAAGCTTGAAATGTTATAGAAGATCAACGCAAAAAATCTTACATCGAGCAGCTTCTTTGAAATCCTCGTCTTCTTCACATAAAACAGGTTCGTTCATAAGAAGCCCAGATCTGAATAAAACACAATGACACGACATGTGTTCGAGTTACTACGTTTTTTTCTGCTTAGAGAAACTCACGTAGGCATTGCATCCAGTGCGACTTGAACGGGTGAACGAGTAGATTTGCGAATTTCCCATGCAACAGCTTGTGGCCTATAAAATAACACTTATGAACATATTGATAAGATGTGCCGGATAAGAATTCGACGACACTGTGCCACTACAACGAATGAATTTTCATTTCCAGCAGCCCTCATTGTTTTTTCTTTTTGTTTTAGAAGATTAACATACGTTTTGAAAACCTGAAAGTTTCTCTCCAATAAAAAATTCTGTTTTTATGTTCTATCGAATATAATAACTTGAAATATATCGATAGCAGAATCACTGGGAAAGCAATAGGATTGTATGCTCATCCTAGATGAGCAAACCTCCGTGCTCCATTTGAAAAAGCTCAGACGTTTTTAAAATAACATGAGCTCGACTGGACTTTCATTTCAAAAATTCAATCATATGGAACGAAGCGACTTAAGCTTTATAGGTTTATAGGTTTATAGGTCTAAACCTATAAACCTATAGACTTAAGCTTTGAGGGCAAAAACTACTCCCATGCCTGGAAAATTCATTCGCTATTGTTTACTTCAAATTCAACCCATAAACACTTTTGCAAATTTCGATTTCATTAAGATTCGATAAATGAAGTATTTTGCACTTAAGGGAATGTTTATAGAAGCGATGTTTGTGTTTAGATGAAATTCTCATGCCCCCAAAAGAGGGTCATTCACCAAAAGTTAATTGGAACTAATAATGAGGTTATGCGTATCGTATTGGCGGGGGAATAGAAGAAGCTCCA
>UZAF01017613.1:11699-23060 GCA_900617895.1 Haemonchus placei
AACAAGGAGGTCTACATTGCCTAGCTTAACCGTGTTAGTGTTGCTATTCTGCTGAAATGACCCGATAGACAAGGTGAAGTCATCTTGCTCCACGAAAACGCCAGGCCCCATAGTGCCCAAGTCGTCAAAACAGCACTCCAACAGCTTGAGTGAGAGGTTCTTCAG
Source organism: Haemonchus placei (assembly GCA_900617895.1). NCBI lineage: Eukaryota > Metazoa > Nematoda > Chromadorea > Rhabditida > Trichostrongylidae > Haemonchus > Haemonchus placei. Next base: position 11,865 of record UZAF01017613.1, read on the forward strand.
CATCCACCGTACTCTCCGGGTCTTGCACCTACCGACTACCACCTTTCCGCTCTCTGTCAAACCAAATGAGGAGTGTTACCTTTGATGGCGAAGAGATTCTTGGAAACTGGCACAACAACTTCTTCGACACCAGACCGGCCGACTTTTGGCGAAACGGCATCAACAAATTGGTCGAGAGATTGGAGGAGGTCGCAAACAGTAACAGGAAGATACATCATTGATTAATTTATTATTATAATTATTGTTTTTTGGTCAAATAAATCTCTGTGAAAAAACTCTACGAACTTATGTTACAACCCAATACATAACGTGATCCATAGGGTCAATTTCTGCAGAGGACCAGTGAAGCCTCCCATCATTACGGCTTCGATTAATTAGTGCCGAGTCCTGTGTGGCATTGTAAATTAATTGCTGTGAACATTGGTCAAGAAGCAAAATATTGTAGAGACCCAGCCTGCATGCAGTGCCTACTACATTCTGAAGGAAGAGGAAATGAACTGGTTCTAAGGCATATTGTAAATATAGTCCATAAATTTTGTGTAGCTCGTTTTGACAGAGTGATGTTTGATTTCAGCTGGGTCAGTAACAACCACATTTGAATTTTCTTTCTTTATATTCACAGCAGCTGGACTACTCGTGTAGAAAAGATCATCGATACGGTCAAGTCAAGAAATAGAAACAATCCGAACTGTGCTTCACGTCAACTTTTCCCTGCAATTCACGTTCCCTAAATTTTACCTGAAATTCTGCTACATTCATTAAGTCTGAGCCTCGAGGTGGACGTTACAGCAACAGTTGGTCACGTACTGGCCTTCCTTTCCGCTACACTACCCTATCAACACGAGCAAACAAAGAGATGGCTTATAAAGAGCAAGATTCAAGAGGTCCAAGAGGTGACTTCTTCACTAACAATAAGCAAATTGGTTCACGATATTCAGGAAAATGTATAATTACACATATACATTCTTGGCTAAACCCCAATTAACCAGTTAAGAGTCAAATTGTGATCCTGCACTAGGGAACTATGGATCTCTCCTTGCAAATAGCTCTCCCATAGGAGAAGTCTACTGACGAGACAGATGACTTTTTTGACCATCACGGTATGATGAGTTCGAATCCTTGGAAGCGGACAAGCGCCCATTGTGATCAAATGAACCACAAAGTCACTCCCGTGTGGTAAGCGAATGTAATCACTTGCAGGTGTTGAGATGTAGAACGAATCTAAAAATCTGTATAGAAAAATTTTCAGGGAGTATGGTATAACTGGTGACGGAACTTCTCCCCGTAATCCCACTCCCAGCGGTAGCGGTTTGGGACTGTCGTATCCTTCCACTGGGAATACGAATCTTCCCCTTCATAAACCGCGATCGAGTGAGGCTAACGCGACGAGCTATTCGGGGACAAGATACCACACCCGGTTGTGACACAAGCGATCAACTATATCTCATCATCAATCCATATGATTTCATGACTCCAAGCCTTTCTTATTTCAAAGACTATCAATGAACTACATTAAGGTTGCTAACGTTGTGAATAACAAGATGTGTAATTGTTTTCACGTCAATCCAGCTTATGTGAGAAGCTATTTCGAATTAGGTCATCACCTCGAATGACCAATAATACAGAAGATTGCATAATTGTGTAATATGTTCGGAGTTTTGATTTTACTGAATACAAGAAACAGAGAGGCTCGAGTGATTAAAGGAACTTGTCACTATACTCAGGAATGTTGTTAGCTCAGCCGTGATTTGCTCGTCACGAGAACAAAGAGAGGCAATCACCATGTTGCGAGTTGGAGATAATGTCGAAAGTCATACTAAAATCTTTCCTCGTATGTCAACAAGGGAAACATTATGAAGAGAGAATGTTGTGCTTATAGGACAAGTGGCAGAGTAGGAAACTCAGCCTAACATGTAATAAGTAATTCTGTAATGTGCCCATGGTAAATTCGTTTTGTTATTTGCTATAAACAGAAGCGATATTTTGAAGAAGGCATGTCAAGACTACTTGAGAATGAACTTTCGTTTTTTTCCTCATCACATTACTGTGTTTGAGAGAACCTCATTTCGAGATTTGCATTCATCAAAAGAAAGAACTAAATTAACATGAGGAAATCCTATTATTGATTCCACAACATGGCAAATATGGGATTTTCGACTTCTCCGAATTACCAATCAAAACCGCTCGACAAAGGCTTTGTCATAGCCGGAGGAAAAATATCAAGAAAAATAGGGTGAGCAGTAGAAAAACGAGCGAGTAAGGTTGCTGATCGCAAGATGCACCGAGATTTACGAACAATTCCACCGAGATAAATATTATAGGCAGCATCGCTGATGGCTTAGCAACCAACATGAGTCGGCGTGTGGTTTTTGACATAAAAGTAGTACTTGCACCTTCTTTCCGAGATTCAGTTTTTTTACTGCGAATTCTACGATTTCTTGTCAGCTGTTTTCATTGTTAATTTTCCTAGAATTCTTCTCAAGTGATTTCTTCAAGACGTGCCATATATACGTAACAAATTCAACCCACCTTAGGAAACTCGCTCCTGATCTGACCCTCCTCTTTATCAGGACCTTAAGTATTCATAGATTTCGAACAAAGAAAATGGGAACCGCTTAAATGCAGAAATAGCTGTGTCGGATTTAATGTTATGTGAAACTATCAAATTGTCTCGCGCTAGCACAGACAAGAAAAGTATGCCTACAATTTAATCGACTGTGTGATGGTGTTCATTTTAGAGCACAGGAGACCACGGCTGTTCCTTTTAGGATTGAAGTTTCCAAGAAAAAAATGAGAGTGATTTATGCTGAGGGCTCAAGAAATAGATAAACGCACTGAATGAATTGGACATGTTTAATCACTTTGTGGAAAGAAGAGTTTGATTCTAAACAGCGAGAATCCTCAGAAAGCTATTAATGTCATGGTGAGCTGTCTAGTGAGCATATAACTAGAAAAACGCAGGAGCACGGCCAATTAAGCTGCATCTCACCGACTATTCTACCTAGTGGACATAGGCAGACAGTTGGCCGCCCAATTAGCCAATCAATGAGTCCTCTCGTAGTTCAAAAGAACGTACTTTTCTGTTAGCTTCTCGTTTTTATGTGTGCAAGTATCAAATTCATTCCGTGTATAGCGAATCTCTCCCTTTGAATAAGCTATATGACGTTACGAAACGCTCATGTGATGATCGTCTAACGACTGGCCGTATTCACTCCTCGCTCACATCGTTCTACGAAGCATCGCTCATATTTTTTGAATACCCTATTTTCCTCAAATCATTCGTGATAACTTCACTACGAATGGTGGAACAGGCTTAGATGTAGCAGCTCACTTGAGATATCTCGTCTCTCTCTTCATCAAAGCCAGTTTTTAGCTATCAAGGTTTATAAACCCTACTCCACCCTTCACTAGAGGGTTTTGCCTAGTACACGTGCTATCTAAATGGGTGCGCTTCTTTGCAAGCGTCCGTCGAAACTAGGTCACGCCACAGCCGTCGCATGCGATATTTGACGGACGTCGCTATTGTCAGTGGGGCATACGATTTGCACTTGGTACTCGACAGTCAGCTCAACGAGAATATAACACGGACAAATGCAAATCGTTCGCTCCACTGAAACGTGGTGTTACTGTAATATCATCTCGAAACCACAGTGGACTGCGCCGCGGGCGAGGTGGGTGGGGTGACTTACTTCGTGCGGTTTTCTAGTGCCTTTTTTCTCCTGCAATCATCAACATCATTTACGTTGGAAGTTGAAGATCACGTACGTGTTATGTGAGCTACAATATAACAGAACTCGAAGGCACAATTCAGGTTAAAAATGGTTTACGGGAATTTTTCGCTCTTACATGAACCTGTGACCCGAATGAACGTTGTCGCGTCGAAAAACCACCGGAGTAGTGCGTAATAAGGACCTGAAACAGGCTTAGCTGACGTACACGCCTAATGCTGACGAGATCTTAAGCAATGTAAAAGTTGAAGAGGTTGCGACACTCGCGCCGGGGCCCATACTCTGCACGCAGACAGCTTACTCTATTCACAGATGTATGCAGTGGTGCGCACATTTGAACAGCCCATCCTAATACTCCTTCCATGCAACTTCTGCGGTCACATTCTCTTTCAACCCATAATTGGCCGATATCCTCTTTCTTCGCTTTTCTTTGTTCCTTTTTTGCTTTGTTTTGAACTATCACTTCCATTAATTAACTAAAACTGGTTACATCAGAATTAACTTGAGCTCTGTCTTTCATTCGAGATAGAGGATCTAAGCGGCGAAACCATTCCATGCAGTATCGAAGAACGCTAATATGCAAACACCGTGCTCAATTTATTTTGATGACGTCATTAAGCATGGCTCCAGGAAACGATAGCACGATTGAAAAGCACGTGGCGAAACTTCCTCACCTCTCCTGGGAGGCAAAACCCATGTGATTTTTCTGAAGCTCATACTCACATGAAAAATTTCATGACAATTCTCTAAACGAACGGCAGTGACCGGCTTTTAAATAAATTAAAATTGTGGAATCAGAAATCAGGTTATGATTAGATGATAACGCAGAATGAGCAGCAATTGGTTGTTTTGAAAAGGTGCGATAGCTGTCAGTTGAGATGAGGTATTAGGTACTCATACAGATCATGATGATCAGATCCACTATGTAATCAGTACAAATATCTATTCAAACTTTCTATTAAATAAATGGACAAAATTTGTTATAGAGAAGTTAGCTTAACAAAGGGGAGGAAGATTAAGATCACTCGAAAGTGAATTCGAAATTTGGTCTTGATACAAACTACCTTCTTGAATGAATAGTCATTAACCACCTGAACGAATAAAGTCAGCAAAAATGATGACGCTTATGGCCACTAAAAAAGCTGAGAGTCTCTTTTGAAGAGATCCTGTACACCAAAAAGCCGGGTAGTAGCAACTTTGAAGTTTTCAACACTCAATTCTAACACTTCTGATTTCATGACGTCCTTATTTCGCTATCGCACAGCCTTCGGGTAGCCGGTGATGCTGGGCGACAGCGAATTGTTTATTAATGCACTGTGATGTCCTCTTTGAACCCGAAATAGAACGAAAAGTACTGAATCTGAAGTGAAGAGAACATTTGCTATTCTGTACGTGCGCCTCTCGATAGACCTCGGCATGATTTGCGAAATAGTTTAATCGATATAGCTTCATACGAGGTTCACAATCTATGTAATAGAGATTGGAAATCCACGCGAAAAACAAGATTTCTTGTGTTAAAGTGCAGTACTAGAGTACAGAGACCACCAAATATCTCTAACTCTTAAACAGAATGAACAGAAACGCGTATTAGCTCTGAGTTGAGCGTGATAGCTGGCAGTTGTTCTAGACCTATTCATGTGCCTCCCTGTTATGAAACGCTCACTAACAAAAAAGCAGGACCTTCTAGTGGGAGGACGAGTCATGCAGCTCATGCATTCATCGTGTCCACTATCCTTAACGACCACCATAGAGACCGTTATTTCGTGTACGAGAAGTGCTATGGCCATGTACTTCATGGACATGTTATGCATTCCCAGAACCTCTACTGTAAACTGTAAACTGATTAGTTCTCAGCATTAGTTTATGAAGAATTGCATCCCTTGAGTAAATGTTCAGTTTAGGAACTGTTTTTGAACTGCAGAATTTTGGTAGTTTTTAAGAACACCGCAAGGCCCACCTCACGGAAATCGGACCCTACAATCAAAAAAGCCTTCGCNCTTCATATCACCGAATCAGACTAAATAACTAAAATCAGAATTTGCGTGGCGTGGAACTTGGATACAGGTCAGGAGAACCCACAAAACGATCGCCACTAGAGATCGTTTTGTGGGTTCTTCTGACCTGTATCCCTCCTCTATTATCCATGACATCGTTGCACAACAAACGTTAACGATTGTCGAGTCTTCCATGAAACGAATGAGGACTCTGTTCAGTGATGTTCAAATTGCGATTGCGTGAAATCAGTTGCGATCAACGAATCGCACTTAGTAAGAGATCCCTTGTTCTCTACTGTAGTTATGTTATAATAATTACATAATAATATTTTCTATATCCAATGCTCATAAACAAGTTTGTACCTGCGACAGCATTCCTATGAACGACTCATGCACATGAACATTCAACATTCGCCACTATTTCAAACTAACCTGGGCTATCATTTTTAATTGTTGACGAGTTGTTCGGTCAAATGACGAATAATTTGGTATGGACTGAGCACCTGCACCTTACCAATCCGCTTCTGAAAGTAATTTTGAGAAAAATAAACAGGACGGACGAATAACCATGTTTTCCTATATTCCTGAGGAGAAAAATGTCATTATGAATTTCTTTTAATATTATTTCTAATTTCTTATTTCAGATCTAGACAAGTGATCATGAGGCTTCCTCTGAAGATCCTCATAAAAAGTTGGTGAGCATGGAACGCTGTGGAAGGCAGACCTCGTAATGCTCTTCCCTTTCATTGCCACATTATGCAAAACTGTCTCACCGATGCAATTTCTACTAGCCTTTGGCGGCGCAAAACCATTAGTGTATCTAGTGCGCACCATGTGCCACCCTTAGCAGAGAAATTTGGAAGGAACTTCTCCATTTGGAGCGACCCTATTTTCAGCTGACGTAAATCCCCGCGAGAATAACGTGGGCTTCATTTTCCATTATATTGGGGGATATACCTTCCTATCCTATAGCCTTATAGAGGAATCATCGAATTATATCCATGATGACCATGATGCTCAACTGATAATTTATAAATCATTACAAAAACCGAAAACTGAACTAATGAACAAGCTTGACACTTTGTAGAGACCTCATCTGGTTTATAGACCGTACTGGAGACTCCTTTCATGATTTACTTCGAGCTCTTCCTATAATCCACCGATACTATCTATTGGGTTGTTCGGAAAGTTCTCGCCTATCTTGGATGCGCTGGATTTAACAGCTCTCTTATTCGAAAAGGTAAATGTTTCTTTACATTCTCGTCTTAAGTATGATGAGATTCCTTGAGTTTTGTTAGTGCATAGCCGGTGTGTAAGTGGAGAACCATCGAAAGCATCCTCACACATAAAGCTTTTTCCTACCAAAAAAACAAGAGTGCAGTTCAACATGCGGAAAGGTTTGAGACGTTTGTGGAAGCAATGCTTTATTTAAATACAGAGTGCGTAACTGGTTTGTAAGATTGAGACAGGGTGAAATCACCCTTGAAGTTCGGCAACAGTAGTAGTGCAGACCATCCTCAGATTAGTCCGACAAATCAAAGTGTTAACAAGTTGTAAACTAGTTCGCGCACAACTATCTGAGGAGTAGCCGAAAGGCTCAATGTGTCAAATACGACTATTTAAGACTAGTTGGTGCGTTAGTTTTGTCACCCATCTTAGTGTTTGGGCGCCTCACAAACTGAGCGAATGCAACCGACCGCGCTTTTCAAGTGCCACTCATTGCTTCAATGCAACAAAAATCAGCCTGTCCTGAAATGCATGGTAACGGGGATAAGAAAAGGGTTTTGTACGACAACGAGGTGCGGAAGCGATTGCATAGTTGTCTTAGTGCATATCTAACCATCTATCTAATCACTCTTAAAACGGAAACTCAGGTGTTGAAAAATTCACTCTTTTGCTGTTGGGGCTAGAAGGGAGCTGTCCGTTGTGTCCTCTTACCGCACAGCCAAAGGATCCCTTCCGAAAGATAACGTGTTCAGTTGTACAAATTGAAGGCAGCAATAGGACAAAAACGCCCAGAAGACTCGCTAAAAATTGATATAGTTTAGATGAGACCTCCTACCGCATGCTCCGAGGCATAGCACCACCAGATTATCATTTGTTCACTCTCAGTGGAGCTCTTTCCATGGAAAGCCTGTGATTTTCCTAGAGACCGCAAAATGCACCTAGAACAGACTTTTGATTTCGAATATGGAACTTTTCACGAAAGTGGAACAATAGAACTTCTAAAAATATGGAGAACCATTGCAAAGCAAAATGGAGTATACAATTTATAATAAACGGGTTTGTCCTGGAGAAATTCTTACCCATACTCGATTCCAAAAATCGGCGAAAGCGTTCCGAACAACCTAATATAATGATGATTTCTAAGGGCGGTATCAACGACTGAGCAAGTTTGGAGTGCTGATGGAGCGGGATGTGATCAGTTCTTCAGGACCAGGAAAAGCAAGTAGAATTTGGAAGAGCTGAGTTAGTAGCGCTTTTGTCGCTGAGCTTTCCGAATCGAGGAAACAAGGTAAAACGCGATTGTGGAGTTACATATATTATGAGTATTGAATATATTTTTTGATTTGACGCCTTCATGTAGCAGTAAAGAGGCTTCAATAATATAATAGCATTGTGGATGGATACCTCCGATAATTCAAAACCTACCACTGACTTCGAGGGAGGCTGACGAAATTCCCGGCGTTGAACAGCAATCTGTCTTACCTGAAATAGAATTTATTTAATGAAGTGTTCGTGAATTGAAAAATTGATGGCAAATGATTTACGAATACTCAGGTAACGCAGCAGTATTTGCAATTGCAACAGTGAAATGTAATTGGCGGTAACAGCTGAGAACAACCAGATCAGATCAGATTATATACGTGAAGGTACTATTCGTTATGGAAATATAATATTTTATCACCTACTTTACGTATGAGACTCATAGACGACTGTTGGATTATAAGTGGAAGCAAGAGGTATTACATGAAAGGAGAGAGTGATCGAGAAAGATGGTAAGAGTGAAGAGGTTACCCGAGATCCACCAATACATAGAGGAGGACATGAAATAAAAATAAATACATAGATGATGAAAAGACAGTTCAGTATCATTTTAATGACACAACACATGGAATCATGCTCTGAAAGATAATCACTTCCCCTCAGTGGAGCCACTATGTTCGTGAGACGGATACCTTCCTTGAACTAACGTAAGATGGCAGATTTTGGAGTCGGACGAAGTAACAGCAAAGTGTTATTGCGATTACACACCTCACTTAATTGCCGTTACCACCTCGCAATTGATTCCCAACCTTACATCCTTGATAGCAAGGAATGCTAAAGGGGTCAAATTGAATGCTCTACGAGATAGTTTATGATTCTGGGAAGCCATTCCAAAAATTGCGATCCAAAGAGTCGCTATGTAGTATCGAGTTAACCACCAACACCCTGTTTCAGGCAACGTCCTCTGGCTTGCCTCGATGATCAAACCGAAAGCGGTTAATCAGCACTTGACGAAACCCGTAGGCAAATCTGGCCTGTGCTACAGAATATATAATACAATATCCAACTAGGTAAAACATGACACAACAGATCGTGTTCATGCAGATATTCCAGCTTTCTCGAAATACTGAGTCATAGAGAGCAGTTAATGTTCCGACTGCCACGATTCCAATCCTTCCCGTCATCCGCCTCCTGACCCTTAGCTTCCTTATTATTTAAGGATCTGTATCTTTGGTCTATGAGAATCATGGTAATAGTAAAATATGCATCATTCTGCATGTGAAAATTACAACATATAAATTTCATTCACTCCCGGATGAAGTTCAATTCCGAACTGCTACTACGAAAAAGGACAAAATCTGGATTCTTTGTGATTCTAATGTATGTCTATGAGACTGTGCCTTAGATTCACTATCGAAACATACTCTTCGCGAATGAGCCATCATTCATAAGATCCAAGTTCGAGTCGATAAAGGTCCGCAAGTATTGAGAAAAGTGAAGTTGGCGGATATGAGAAAGTAGAGGAAACTTTTAGGTAGTAGACAGTGTATGGCCAAACAGAAGAGGAGGCTATTGAGTTTTTGCAAACAACATAATTATGTACAAGTACTAGCCCATGCCTTCTCCAATTAGTTTCCCTCTGAGAACGGGTAAGCCGCATCCCACAAGAGCAGGTCGAACACATTCTTTTATCGTCCAACTGTCGTTCATCCCCTACGGTACTCCGCCGTTTTACTTTAGGTAAAAATTCTGAATCAGTGGTACGCAAGTTATCTCCGCAACCCATCCTTTGAGATTAATTGCAGAAACGATTTTTTGATGGTTACATTTTCTTTCGACATCGACGTGACATTATCGAAGCTATTAGGTTGAGTCATAAGTTCTCGGACAAGGTCGAAGTGATGACTCTAGAGACCATAACTCGGAAAAGAAGTGACGAAAATAGATGCGCTAGGCATCGTTAGATAGAGTATAAAAAGCTCTTCCAAATACATACTAACGAGTACACCTGGACATCTCCTGCGTTTGAGCGTGAGGAGAGAAAGTGCCATGTCGGAGAGAAAATCCATGTCATACTGCTTCAAAGCATGAGGCACCCATCGACCGAGCTTTCGCACCTTGCCGGTTAACTTCAATCCACGAATAGTTGTGGACTGTCTCCACGAGGTGTTTGCCAGTTCACGAGTAGTTTGATACGGATCGGCTTCCATCTGGCTCCGCAGCACCTCCAACTCCATTGAGAGTCCGGGACGGTCTCCTTTTTCGATGGAATGGTCGTCCGACGTGAACTTCGTGTGCCACTATTGAATTGTGCATCAAGCAGGAGCACCCTTCTGTAATCTTCCTTAATACGTCTATCGATCTCTGCGGGTTCTTGGCCAGATAAAAAAAGGAATAGATGATGTTACTTGCAATAAAGGAGACGGTTAGGTGTGTTCGCTAGTATGTATTTGGAAGAGCTTTCCATACTCTATCTAACAGTGCCACGCGCGTCCATTTTCGTCTCTTCTTTCCCGAGTTATGATCTCTAGAAGTCATCGCTATCATTTTGTCCGAGAACTTATGACTCAACCTAATACAATCATTGCTCAATAATCGCATTTTGGAAGGAACTGTCCGGCTAAGTTTGATTCCGTATTTCATTTGCTTCAATTTTCGAGTCAGGGAAACTCGCAACATGCCCAACCAAAAGAAAGAAGTTTCTCCTTATTCCAGATAATGAAATAGTAAGATAAAACAATAAAATAAATAAGAATGAAAAATGATAGTTGGAATGCCGTTGAGTTGTTAGAGCATGTCAATTTCAAGAAAAGGTTCAAGGAAACTACATAACAGCAGTAAAAACTCTTAAAAGAAATTGCTTGAAAGCGACATAAAATATTGGGTTGTCCGAAGTTTCCGCCGATTTTTGATTCATCTTTAAATGAAAATTCCTAGAAGAAGAAATCCATTGATTGAACAATATATCCTCCATTCTGTTCAGTAAG